>JAKWJA010000183.1:0-20324 GCA_027704765.1 Solanum habrochaites
CTGTATCGTCTAAAGCGGCAACAGTGGGGCAAGAGGAGCCGGTGCTATAGAAAGAGATCGTGGGTAAAAGAGGCTGTCCTCTAATAGTAGAGAGGATGAAGCCGAGCAGCCGCATGCTGGTGCTAACGGCGTGACTCCGATACCACCGCCGAAGAGGAAGGTAGATAACGAAGGTGAGGATGGGTGTGAATGAACAATACAGAATGAGGAAAATGCCGTAACCGGCAAGAGGGGATGAAAAAAAAAAAAAAGGGGAAAAAAATGTCGCCCATAAACCCCAAAAGATTAGCTATCTAACTCAGAAAGTTCCGCCTCCTTTCTTAGATGGGTAAATGATCATGATGCAGGGTCGAGCACCCCCAATGTATTGTCTTCACACAACACCAAGTAAAGAGGGATGACGGGGGGGGAAACGAAAAAAATAACAGACCGAAAAGGGTTCTCGTCCAGAGGTACACCCACACATGCACGCCAGCACTATGGCCCCCTTTATGTCATTCCATCATTGGAACCATATGGCACAATACGTTTAATCACACCAGCATAGTACTACTAGGTGCCTATATGCACCGAAATGATCAGCATGCAAACGTTGTCATGTAATTCATTGAAATTAGACAACCCTGCGCACAGGAGTTCTTCAGGGGTGCAGGAATCTGAGGAAAAAATAATCTTGTAACAACAGATAAAATTTCTCTTTATACTTGATCTAGATCTGACTAGGACAACCAACAAGATTGGGTATAGTAGGGAGAAACGGTGGTTTGGTAGTTGATCGTAAGAAAGTTACCGGTTTGCAAGGGAAAACAGCCAAAAATTGAGTGGCGGTCAGGCATGTGGATGTCCACCAACAGAGGCACCGACGTATGACTTGGGCCTCCTATCTCTGCGTTTTTAATCGGAGAATCTTACCAACCGTACTTTGAGGGATAAGTAAGAAGGGATGAAATAATATCCTACTAGCCTAGAGACAAGGGTAATGAAAAGTAGTCGGAATCCAATGCAGATGCGTACTAAAGAGTTTCGTGCCTATCCAGATAATGCAACAAAAACACAATTTAGTTTTCAGTCAAAACAAGAGCGGATAATCGCCGAGTATTTGTGTACAGGGGTTTGAGGATCAGGATTGCAGAAATTTCAATACTTTACCAGTAGCGACCACATCGAAATCTTTTCAAGGAGTTGTAGACTTCGTGGGTGTTATAAGGGTGAGGAGTGAATCCGATGGAATTCACCAGGCATCGACATCAAACAGAGTTTTGAAAGGGAGTTGGATTTAATGGTTCTTGACTTACTCTAGAGGACGGGTTCCGGATGTCTACGTGGCGAAATATGCTGACCTGCAGTCTTACACGTACAAAGACTAGGAAATGTAAAGTTTGGAGGGGTACCACCTCAGAACCCGAATCAACATGGTTATTCATGAGGAGGACCCATATCGGTGAATCTAGAGGTGTTATGGATGTGGGGGAGAGACTGGACAATAGGTTAAGGGGATGGAAACAGATTGTCCAAACGAATATAAAAGACCCCAATGACTAGAAGGTAGAGGTGGCATGGACAAGAGGCCGTTCAATAAACATAAGGAGGGCGTAGGTGGCTGAAAGAGAAAGTAATGGTTGTTACCAAAAAACGGGCCAAGGTGGATGGGCAAACGGGAGCCACGACACACAACTGGTGGGACAACGCACAAACAAAAAACAAATGGCCCAGGTTATGCTTTCCCTGGAGGTCGAGGCGGAACTCTTATGTATCTTCATCCACAGTAATCTTCTGGTTTTGGATTGCATGGCTTCTTCTGTATTGTTTAATCATGGATACACGTTCGTATGTATCTTCCTCAGTTTGCTAATGATGGTCCCTGGAAATTTACATTGTGAATTACTTTATATGCCTATTCGTGTGTCTACTCCGGTGGGCGGTCGTGGTAGTTGAAAAGTAATATAAGTCTTGCTTGGTGAACTGGGTGGGGAGCAACACTTTGTAGATTTGGTTATCTAGAAATGGTTGATTTAGATGTTAATCTGGGTATACTTGGCTTCTCTCTCCGCAATTTGCGATCTTTGGATTGTAATGCCTAAAACGGTGACGTTGCAAGCCTGGGACAGATCCCGTTAGTTTTTGGGTTTGGGGGGAGGGTGACTACACTTCCAATCCTGTGCAGTATAATCTCCTTCTTCGTGGCTAAGAAAATGGTTAGTAAAGGGTTTTACTTTTTGGCACATCGCAAGGATGACACTTAACCCCAGTACCTTCGATTGAGTCGTTCGGTGGTCCTGAGTTTCTTGATGGTTTCCCTGCAGATCTTCCGGGTAATGGCCACCAGATAGGGATATTGACTTCTGTATTGATTCTTGAACCGGGTACTCGGCCCCATGTCTATACCCCCCTATAGAATGGCCCCTCGGGCGTGAGTTAAGAGAATAAAGCCCACTCAAGAGGTGTTGAGCGAAGGCCTTCTTAGACAAAGTGCATCCTCTTGGGTCCTCCGGTTTTGTTTGTGAAGAAGAAGGATGGAGTTTTCGAGTGATAGACTACCGGCAGTTGAACAAGAGTGACCATAAAGAACAAGTATCCTCTCCTCGCATTTATGACTTGTTTGTCAGTTTACAGTTCTTGTTGTCTTCTCTAAGATTGACTTGAGATCCGTTATCCATACACAATTGCAAATAACGGGCAACGGATGGCCCGAAAGACTGCTTTAAACCATGTATGGGCATTACGAAGTGTCGTGATGTCTTTTGGTCTTACGAATACCCTGCTGCGTCTGAGTTTGATGAACAGTGATTTTTTAAGAGCCAATTTTGGATCTCTTGTGACGTATTTATTGTATATCTGAGAATACTCTAAAATTAAGGAGGAACATAGGAGCTTTTAGATGGTATTGGAAAGTTGATGGAAAAAGCTTTATGCAAGTTCTCTAATGTGATTTTTTGGCTAGTGCAAGTGGTCCCCTTTTGGGGGCCGTGGGTTCCAAGATGGAGTGATGTTGGATCCTTCTAATATCGAAGTGTTAAAATTGGTAAGGCCTACTAATGTGTCAGAAATAAGGACTTTGTTGGGTTCGCTAGCTACTACTTACCGTGCCGATTTTGTCCAAGGGATTCTCTTCTATTGCGTTCCCCACTTGACGAACTTGACTAAGCAAAACGTCCATTTGTATGGTCACCGGATGAGTGTGAGGAAAGCTTTCACAAAAAGAATCAAAACCAAACTCTGTTATAGACATACCAAAAAAGCACCTATCCTTACCACTTAGCCCGTGTAGGGGGAAGAACTTCATTGTTTATTATGATGCCTCCTATTCTGGTCTGGGTGCAATTACTATACTAATGCAAGAGAAAAATGTGATTGCTTATGCTTCGAGGCAATTAACAGGTGCATGAACGTAATTATCCACCATGAGTTAGAGTTTGCTGCAGGGTGTTTGCATTAAATCAATGTGATACCTTTTATATCTGGGGTTAATGTGAGGTCTATACGGATCATGGTAGTCCTACAGTATGTCTTCACTCAGGAATTTGATTTGAGACAAGGAGATTTGGATGGAACTACTGAGGACTATACGACATCCTATTTTGTATCATCCGGGAATGCGCATGTTTGTCGCGGATGCTTTAAGTTAGAAAAGGCGGGAAGCATGGGAAGTCTAGCTCAATTACAAGCTTCTCTAGACTCCCATTGGCTAGGGAGGGTCCGATCTGCTAACGACCTTAGGAAGATTAGAAGTAAATAAAGGGAGGATTTTTAGCATTGTGTTGGATCAAGATCTTCCTTCCTGCAATTAAAGGAAGCAGTGTTAAATGACGAAAAAATTGATCCGGACTGAGAGAAGTGTTGCAGGAGAGGCTACAGAAGCTAAAATCGATGAGGAGGTGTTTTAGGATTAGGGAAGGGTATGTGTACGCCGAGTTGATTATTGATCAACACTATTTGACGAGGCTCATAGTGCAAGATATTCGTACCTCCGGGTGGCAACAAGATGTACCGGGACCAATCAACACTTTTGGGGAGTAGAATGAAACGCGTGCTATTGTGGATTTTAGTGCCAAATGTCCAAACCGTCAATCAAGTAAATTAGTACACCAAAGGCCCGAGAACGCTTCAGAGAATGCCCATTCCGGAATTGAAAACTGGGAGAGAATTTGCAATGATTCGTGGTGGTCTTCCAAAGACATTGGGCAAGTTTCGACTCCATTTGGTGAATTGTTGGACGATGAACTAATTCTTGCTCATTTCATTCCGTTAAGGGTGACTTCAATGCAAGAGTTAGCCCAAACTATGACATCTCAATTGTTCGATTGCATGGAAGTTCACGTCCATCATATTCAGATAGAGGTACGCATTTTCTTTCTACGTTTTGGAAAACTTGCATGCGGAAATTGGGTACTAGGTTGGATCTTAGTACTCTTAAACTCTCTGCGTTCCTCCTCATAACCGAAAGGTCAGATCTGAGCGAAACGATTCAAGTGTTTGGGGGAGATGTCTCCGTGCTGCGTGATAGAATGGGGTGCCATTGGGATAGCTTCTTGAAACCGCTTATCGGATTTTTTCATACAAAAATTAGCATCAAGTATGACATGGCCCCCCATTTGAAGCTTGTAATGGGTAGAGATGTAGGTCCCACCATTTGGTTGTTTGATTCATTCGAGCGAGTTAGACCTTGGGTACCTGATCTTTTGAGGATGCGATAGAGAAAGGAAATCTATTCAATAGAAGTTTCTAGCGCGCAATTAGACAAAACAGATATGCAATCGAAGGTTAGAGACTAGAGTTCATGGAGGGTGAACAAGTTCTTGTTGAACGTTTCACATGAAATGGGGGTGATGGCGGTTTGGTAAAAGAGGCAATCTAGCCCAAGGTACATGGTCCTCTTTGAAGTACTTAGCGAGTAGGGAGGTGGCTTTATAGTTATCCTTGCCTCCAGGGCTGTCCGAGTGCATCGGTAATTTCATATTTCCCTGTTGAAAAGGTACCATGGGGATGGCACTACATGTCCCATTGGGAATTCAGTTTGCTTGATGAGAATTTGTCTTATGAGGAGGAACTGTTGCCATTCTAGATAGAGAAATCGGCAAGTTGAGATCAAGGGAGTTGTCTCTATCAAACTTCAATGGAAGAATCGAACCGTTGAAGAAACCACTTGGGAGAAGGAGGCAGATTATCGAGAAAGATACACATCTGTTTACAGATCCAGGTATTTTCCTTTTCGCCCTGTTTTTCCTTCTTGTGATCGTTGGGGACGAACGATGGTAAAATTGGGAATCTATTGTAATGACCTGGTTAGATCGTTTGAGCAGGCTATTTTTATTTCGGGAAAAATATAGGCGAGGCGACGGACCCCACGACGGACCGTATGGGCGCGTACGGACCGTCGCAGGTCTCGTTTTAAACAAAACACTTGGAAATCTGAAATGGCACTGCAAATCGACTCTCTGAACTTCGTAACCGAAATTGGAGGACGGACCGTCACTAGCCGGTGACGGACCATCACAGAGTCTTCAGTGGAAATCCACTCTCTGGACCTTTTACGACGACCTCAGGACGGACCGTCACAGGCAGCGGGCCGTCGCCAGGTTTGCCAATCCCGTCTTGGTCGATTTCTTATATACGTTTTTTTAAGGGACTTTTGACTATTCCTCTGCTGTTTTATAGAGTTAGAGGGTTATGTTTAATAATTCTAATTACTTGGGGGTTAAAAGAGGTAACATTAGTTATTAGGTGGGTTTTATTGCCATCTTTACACTTATTTATAGTAATTATGGTGAAAAGAAAGAGGTTTGAACAAGAAAAATAGAAATACAAAGAGAGACAAAAAAGAAGAAGAGAACGATTAGAAGAGGAGCGAGAAACGAAGAGGGATAGCAAAGATTTTTAGAAGAGAGTCTTGTTGATTCGCAATTCTCTTTGGTGGGAAGGTAGGTTTTATGGTTTTTACAAACCTAATCGTAGTTAAACTCTTAATGCGAATGATATGTGTTTTTGGGTCTTATATAGAGTCTTTCTTTATGCTTAATTGTGTGTATGTTATGATGTGATTTTCTATATATGATTGTGATGAAACAAGCATGATGAAGCTATTGAATCCCAATCTGATAAAAACCACTCTCTTTTATGAGGATTCTTGATATAAAAAAGGCTTGATGAACTAAAGTGTGAGTGAATACCCTTGGTATAAAGAAGGCTGATGAATTAATAGGCACGAGATTAGGAGATCGGAGTTCAACGTACCGACACCTAGACCTAGTTGGACGGGTGTCACTAACCGACACGTAGATGTTAGGGGATCGGAGTGTCACGGTACCGACCCCATAGAGAAGAGTTGGGACGGGTGTCACTAACCGACACGTAGATTTAGGGATCGAGGGGCACGTACCGACACATAGAGTAGTGGGACGAGTGTCACACCGACAACGTAATGTAGGGGGATCTAGAGTGTCACGTACCGACCCATAGATAGTGGGACGGGGGTTATTACGACCCGACCCGTAGATTGTAGGGGATCGGGTGTCCCGTACCGACAATAGAATTAGTGGGTACAGGTGTCAACGAACCGACACGTAGATGTAGGGGTTCGTAGTGTCACGTACCGACACATAGATTAGTGGGCACGGGTTGTCCACGAACCGACACGTAGATTAGGGGATCGGAGTGTCACGTACCGACACATTGAATTAGGGGATCGAGTGTCACGTTCCGACCCATAGCTAGGAGGGGATCGGAGTGTCACGTACCGTATTACAAGAAGTAATAAAATAATGAATCTCTAAAGATATCTAATACTCAAAATCTAAAGAAACCTGTATCCCAAATAGTATGGTGTGGAGCTGATTCCCTCATGATCTGATCGGTGATATTACAAAGATGTGTGTACTTGTGCTATCACATGTTAAGAATATTAGTTTTGATTTTATGATATTATCTATCTGAGATAATATTCCTTTCTATTTTGAGTTGCCTATGATATCTAACTCAGCAACTTGTGGTTGTACTGACCCCCTACTTTTAATGTTGTCTTCTTTGTATATATGTGGTTATACAGCAAACGTTCCGTCATCTTCGACTCAACATTATTCTATCCAGTCTTCGTCACACACCCGGATTCTCAGGGTGAGCTAATGCTTCTAGCTTGGACTTGATCTACCTTCCTCATGTCTTGATGCCTTGAAATTTTTCGGCATGACTACTTTTATTTGTTGTAGCTTCTTAAATACTCTTAGTTTTAGTAAATTGGATCATAATGTTCTTGTGTGATGACTCCAGATTTTGGGGAAATTATAGATTTTAATTTAGAAGTTATATTAATTGTCTTTTATTATGAGTTTTTGAAAGTCTTCCGCAGCGTTCTGTGATATTATATTGAAATGTTTAATGTTTAGATGGGTTGGTCGCTCACATAGGAGGGTAAATGTGGTGCCAGTCGCGGCTCGGTTTGGGTCCGTGACAACTTAACCATCAAAAGTAACAAACTCTATCTACGAGCTAATCCTGCACTTTCTTCTCAAATGCCAATACTCCTGCGATCGATCCTCTCTAACCGTACCAATTCATACCTTGACAAAACACACTATCACAAACCTAAATTCACCATGAAAAACTTGAATTTTGAATTCAACTGTGTTACTCAATCCCATTATCTATCAACATTAGCTCATACCTTGATTTTTTTCAATTCACGTATCCTAGCTTATCATTGATCGTCTCTTCATCGACCTTATCATATCTTTCCTAAAAGTTCAACCGTACTCATAACCAAACTTAAACCACAACAAAAACTTATAATAACACTCGACTTGAACATCTATATACTCTTTTCTGAAGTTTTATCCATTAGTTTTTAACCAATATGATGAATTCATAAAACCATCACAATAATCTAGGCAAGACAAATGAAACCACATGTCTCTGAATCCAATTATACATTCTTTCTGAAGATACATCTTTGGCCCTTACAATTAGAGTAAAAATTCATGTTCTCTCCTCCTTTCCAAGGCTAAACTAATCCGACTAATTCTTTCCATTTATGAATCCAACTCCTTCGATTCTATTCAAGGATTGTTTCAACACCTCCTATAACTTTCTATGCAACAAAGTTACTCTCCAAATAGTTGCAAACCATAATTTTAGGTACTCACAATCATTATTACTATACAAAATTCGTTTGATCAATAATTCTCATTATACCCAATCTTATATCCACTTTCTTACTAACATCTTCAATGACATTTCCACATTATACTCTTTGGGACTTCTTTTACCCATAAACTTGTCATTCTGATATCTATCCATTCCCTTAGACATCAAAATGAAATCACTGGTCCTCAATTAGAACCTTCGGGATGCACTTCTCAACTTAACATATTAATATCGTATCAACGATCCACCACTAAAATCTTCCTTATACACACACTCAACCCCAAACATTTGCAGTAACAACCTACCTAGTTGATTTCTTAAATGTGAATACAATATCGAATCTCATTATACGAGTACGTGATACAATTGATAACTTTTTAAGTAGTTAGTAATCGCGCTTGACATCAAAATATCCATTTTAATATACCACTAGTACCACCTTGTGAAGTTTGTTAAATCCACCACTAGAACACATCATACCTATCCAGAAGATAGTACCCAAATAGCGTACACAATTATGCCTCATTAAGTAACTAACATTCACTATCGAATCTGTTCGGTCTCTCTTCCAAAGCGATATGCATCCCTTTGTAGATCAGGTCAATAACAGGGGTAACAGATTCTCTAACTCTAAACATGTAAGAATCAGTACTATACAGTAGTCGTATTATGACCCTTTTTGACAAATAGTAAATCTATGAAAGATTCTAACTTTGATTGGCGCAAGACTATTCGCTAAACAACCCATATATGTTATGAAAACTATACCAACTATATTTTCCAAGGTTACACTATTCATTATCTTGCCCTCTGTTTAATCATTCCACTTTCAGTTGTCAAACCGCTCCAGATATTGCCTATACCAAACAAGTAATAATCCCACTACCGAATGAATAGTCAAAAAGAGTAGAAGACACTCATGAAGTCCCTTTAACCACTCTTAAATCTCACAGTATAGTTATCCTCAAAGTGAATAATCAAACCATAACCTTACGCAATTCCTTCGATAATTGAACGTTCTAAATATGACCACACATCTTTTTAATTAACCCATCACTTTCATCTAAATATCAGGTCTAATCTCCAAACCGTACACAACACCAAATACTGACATGAGGAACTATGCACGAGTCATCACATAAATGAGAGTGACTTGAATAAATCAATTGGAATCAAATCAGACCAAGTACGCACGATAGAAATTCAAGAATTGAATATTTTTTCCTACAAGTCGTTATAGTCTCACGAAGATAAGTGCAAACATCTCTATATAGATCCTCGAACTATATTTAGACTCAAATTGCACAAACGTGAGACCTATGAACCTAGGGATTTGATACAATTTTGTCACAATCAAAAAATGGTCATGATAACACTCGTCTTATTCCACCAAACTGCGGAAATTTTATAAAAAACTCAAAAAATATCCCAAAAAGCTTGTTGTCATGTGTACAAGACTCGAAAGTATTACAATTGAATCATAATAAAAAAGGCTCATATAACATTATTTCTAGAATAGAACAAGATCATACACATGAGTAACAAGGTCTAGTGATATGAAAAAAAACTACCTCACAAATCATCCAAAAAGCCTCGGAAAAGAAGAGAATATATCACAAAGGTCCGTGCTAGTAACCTATAAAAAATTATAGAAGCAAAGGGCGAGAACCAAACAACACGGTACTCAACAAGTAAAACTCTAAACACGAGTTAAGGGAACAAAATACGAGTACTCTTTACTTCTCATCCCAACCTCCACAACTACAACATGCAAAACACCAACCCAACCTAACAACTCACATTTTACATAGCACATAAGTCAATAACACTTAAGTAAATTAATATCCTCCACAACAACACTTTAACAAATTACATATCCTTAAAAACAACACTTTAACAAATTACATATCCTCAACAATAACACTTTAACAAATTATATATCCTTAACAAAACCACTTTAATGAATTATATATCCTCAACAACAAGCTCAGTATTCATCAATCACAAGTTCCACAAAAAGACACTCACAAGATCCACAACGCACAAGATCAAGTTCACCAATGATAAAGATGTCCAATTTAATGAAATGCAATGTCATGTATAATGATGCATGTCTGACCTAGTGATACACATTTGTTGTCTCTCAATTCGAGACCCACGGGAGACATATTTGTCCTTGCATCTATTGCGGCATGCGATAGGACTCTCAATAATATTAACCATCGCGGCGCGCGATACGTCCATCTAAATATTGTATCCATCGCGGCATGCGATACGTCCCCCAAAATATAGTATCCATCACGGCACGCGATACGTCTCTCGAAATGGTACATCCTCTTTATGTTCTCATTCCTTCTCAATGCATATAACACTCATCACAACCATGTCTAAAAATAATGCAAATGACATCTTCAAACATATAATGAGAAGATGACCATTTTCAAAATATTTCACAATTCATAACAACATAATCACGATATAATATCAACAATGATTCAACAAGTCTTTCAAATCATTTTCCATTCTCAACACATCACACACAAATAATTAATCAAATTGCATTTTATTACCTCTTTTGCATCATTAGAATTTATCAATATGGACAGTTCAACCCATCTCCAATTCCCATTACTCTCAAACATATACTTTAAGGAAATACACGCATTCCTTACACTTAATAAGAGTTTAGAAATTCACTTGCCTCAAATAGTAGAACAATCACTTTGGGACTTGAGCCTTCCATTTTCGATGAACTTCCACTCAAAGCAATCTTTTCAAGTAAGAAATTATAATAAGATTTTGAAACTGACAACACTTGTATGTCTATCTTAGGCCCAAAACTCACTCAAATGTATAATGAAGTTCCTAAATCTTGCTTCCAACCAATAGGTCAAATCTCATATTTCCTAAATTTCAAATATAGGTTTAAGTCCTAATTTCTCCAAACTCTACAACACTATATTTTTAACATAATATAATGCACCCAATATTTAATTATGTTTCTCAATATATTCAAATTAAATCATAATTTGATAACTATAAGAAAATTGTGAAATCAAAAATTAATATCATAACCACTAACCTTAACTACAACATATCACATAAAATGCAAAATCAAAACCATTACTTGATTATAATAATTAATAACAGTCATGTGCCCATCATTACATAATGATTGGCCACTGATGTATTCCTTTCCAATTCCAAACTTTAATTTACAACAACCAAACTTTCAATACGTTTCACATTTAATTATAATAGCATTAAAATAATAACAGTAATGAATCAATATGCACAAACTTGCCTATATTATTTAAAAGATTATCAAACATCTGCTCAAGTGATTAACCCATCATTATATAATTAGCTTCGTTAAATTATATCTTCATTACAGAATTCTTAAATATAATACACTTACCATTATTTCTGGCCGAAATTTTCAACAACAATAACTAAAATGTACACTTTCTCTCAAAGATATATAATTATACTAATGTATACTATCTATCATAGAATTACTACAGATGATAAAAGTTGAACTTGAGGCTTACGTATGCACGAAACAATTTTCTTGCGGCGCCAAGCTACCTCCATATTGAAGTCCTAGGTTAGTTATTGCCAAACTCCTTTTCATATTCTTTTTACTAAATAAAATAATAAAAGTAATAAACCCTAATAACTTATTTTAATATTTATGATTTGGCGCATTATTATTGATGATAAATATATTATCCGTAAATTAATTAACTATCGTTAAATGACAATTCAAAATTATCAAAAATGATGTCTCGGGTCAGAGTCATTACGGTAGATTAGTGTTGTACAATTAAATAATTTGTTTAATTTATAGGTTTATATTTCTCAATAGCATGATAACGCATTTTTTTCTCTAATCAACCTCTATTTAATTAAAGGAAAAATATTAAATTTTAACTTTATCTATTTTATGCATGCTTAAACACTAATCTATTGAAGGTATGATAAATGTGATAACAAACCTCTATGACAAAAAATTATTTGTCAGTAAATTATTATTTTATCCATTTTAACTTATATGTATTATTTTCCTTTTTTGTTCATTTCAAAATGAATATTTTAATCTTCAAACTAGGCTGAAAATGTAAAGATTGTTAGTCGTTTGAGCAGCAGATTTTATTTCTGGGAAAAACTAGATGAGTCGCCGGATCCCCGACGGAACGTCAATGGACACGACGGGAGTCGGGGGGTCTCGTTTCAAAACCCTTAGAATTTAGAAATTTGGGGTTGAGAGCGACTATATGAACCATCACGACGGGGTCGGTCAGGACGGACAGTCTCAGGCATGGACGGGCCGTCACAGAATCTTTAATGCAATGGAGTCTCTGACCTTGTGGACGGAAGCGGCAGGACGGGACTGTCGCAGGCACGACGGACCGTCACAGGCTGCTGACCCTGCCTGGGTCGGGATTTATGTTAAAGATTTAAGGGGCGTTTTGGACTATTCCCTGCTTATATTATAAAGTTAGTGGTTTAATGTCAGAATTTAATTACTTGGGGGTTAAAGGGCGGACAACCTTGGAATAAATAGGGGTTAATTTTACCATTTTAACTTAATTATAGGATTATTAGGGTAAAAGAAAAAAGGTTTGAATAAGAAAAATAGAAAGGAACAGAGAGAGAAGGGAGAAAAGAACGAGAGAAAGAGAAGAACGGAAGAGCCAAAGCAAGGACTTGAGGAAATAGCTTGCTGATCACAATCTTCGGTGGAGGTAGGTTATGGTTTATGCTATTCATAGTAAACTCTAATAGCGAATGATAGTATGCTAGTATTGTAAACACCTTCTATATGCGTAATTGTGTGTATGCATGATGTGTTGATATATAAATTGTGATGAAACTAGCATGATGAGGCTATTGAATTCTAATCTTGAAAACCTCTTGTAATGATGATGCTTAGTATAAAAGAAGGGCTGGTGAATTAAAAAATTGAGGGTTTAGAGGATCGGGTGTCACGTTACGACACAAGGTAGAAAAATTAAAAAAGGGGAGGGGGGGGGAATCGGGTTGTCACGTCCGACACCATGAAAATTGGATGGGTGTTAAGTTCCGGCCCAGGAATAGAAAGGATCGGGTGTCACATTCCGACACCAGGATAGCATATGGATCGGGTGGTCACGTTCCGGCACCAGGATAGAATAGATCGGGTGTCACGTTCCGACACAAGATAGTATGATGAGGATAGGAGTGTTTCACGTTCCGGCACCAGGATAGAATGAGGATTGTAGTGTCACATTACGACACAAGGGATAGAAAGGGGAATGAATCTTGAACATGATAATATTCTCAAATAATAAACCTATTTTCCCAAATGGGTATGGGTATTGAGGCTTGAGCCCTCATGGTGTAATTGGATACTTTATTAATGATTACAGTACTGTGTTGCTACATGTTGAGTATTGTAGTTGATTTTATGATAATTAACTGGTTATATCTGTTGCTTATTTTGAGTTGGCCGAGATACCTACTCAGTACTCGTGTTTGGTAATGACCCCACTGTGTAATATTTTTCTGTTATTTGTGGAGTGCAGGCAAAAACGTACCATGTCGCAAACTCAACCGCAAAACTCTACCAGTCTTCATCACATCGGATTCGGGGGAGCTAATGCTTCTAGCTTGGACTGGTCATCTCCTCATGTCTTGATGCCTTGAAGTTCGGAGGACTAGCTTTTTACTAGTTTAGGCTCTTAGATACTCTAGATTAGTAATTTGAGGATAGATGTTCTTGTGATGATGACTTCCAGGTTTTGGGGGATAGTAATTGATAAATTTAAAAGGGATTTAATTGATTCGTTAATGAGTTTAAGTCTTCGCCAATTATTTTCTGTTTATTATGGTGCAATGTTGGGATTAGATTGGTTGTTCGCTCACATAGGAGAGTAAAATGTGGGTGCCACTCGCGGACGTTTTGGGTCGTTGACAAAACTGGTATCAGAGCATTAGGTTCGTTGGTCTCATAACACAAGAACGAGTCTAGTAGAGTCTTAAGGACCGGTAGGGGACGCCTTACTTTCTCATGAGAGGCTAATAGACTTTAGGAAAATTCCATCCTTCTCTTTCGTGCTAGTACGTGGATACCCAATTGGTATCTAGGTGATACCAAATTGGTATCTTGACCATATTCCCATTCTATTTCGCAGATGGTTAGAACTAGAGCAACAAACTAGCAAAACAGCCACCGGCAAGAAGTACGTCGAGCCAGCCCCACACCAAAAATTGGGCTGTAGCTCGAAGAGGAGCCAGTGGCAAGGGGTTGTAGAGGTCGTGGGAGGACGTCGTCTAGAGGAAGAGGACAAGCAACTGTCCCATCTAGTAACTAGGGCGGTTGATCCTCCACCGAATGAGGAAGTAGTAAGGACGGGTGAGGATGGGAAAAATGAGCAAGTGCAGAAAGGGAATACCACCCAACCTACCCCAGAGATGATTAATCAGGTTCTTGCTTATGCTTAGCGGGGTTTATGATCAAGCCAGACACCTCCAGTGTTTTCTGCACCAGCACTCAGGTTCGAAGTACGACGCCGCTGCTGAGGCTCCCGCCTGGATGCTCATTGAAATAGGCACGTTTCATCGCTTTGCACTACAGGGCCTATAATGACAAGAGCCACCGATCAGCACATGAAATTTTCAGTAAGTTCTTGAAATTGAAACCTCCATTATACAAGGTGCTGATCTGAGGATGCTACGATTTTCTGGTTGATTGTCATGGGTTACTTACATAAAATGGCATAGTGGAACGATTTGGCATTGAATTTGAAACATCGTTTCAGGGAAATGCCAAAATGTGGTGGCGGTCACATGTTGACGTGTCAACCCGCACAGGCACCACCTAGACTTGGAAGTCATTTTCAGCTTATTTATGGAGAAGTAATCCCTCGGACCTTGAGGAGTAGGAGGAGAGATGAGTTCTTGAGAATAGAGCAGGCCAAGATGTCGGTGACTGCGTATGAGGCTAAGTTTCGTGCTTATCCAGGTATGCCACCCAGCTTTGGTTCAGTCCACAAGAAGAGGATTCGGCCGTTTTGCTGAAGGGGTTGAGGTCAGATTTGCGGATTTCAGCCTTTACAGGTAGCGGCCGGGCTTCAGCGAATCCTTATCAAGAGGTGGTAGAACTTCGTGTAGAGGTGGAGGGAGTGAAGCCAGATGACTTCACGATGGCATCGACATTAAAGGTTTCGTAAGGGAGGTGAGTTTAATGGTCTTACTCCAGAGGGCAGGGTTCAGGAGGTTATCCAGCCCGACTATCAGTCTGCACAGCGAACTGTAGTAGGGGTTCCACCCCAGACCGGTCAACACTTCTCTGAGTTTGGAGGTTATTCCCAGACTTCGTAATTTTCACAGAGACCTATGCTTTGAATCCATCCGAGAGTGTTATGGGTGTGGAGAGACTGGGCACCATATTCAAAGAGGTATTGTCCAAAACAGAGTTACAGGACCTCAAATAGGTCAAGGTAGAGGTGGTCATTGAAGGCGGGCCGTCATTCTGAGGGCGTGGTGGGCCGAGGTAATGGTGGGTCTGTCACGACCCAAAAACTGAGCCGCGACTGGCACCCACATTTACCCTCCTCTGTGAGCGAAACCAAACCCATTAAACCTTAACATTTCAATTTAATATCCAACATAAAGCAATGCGGGAAGACTTAACTCATTAAATAAAAGAACAATTCAATAAACTTCTAAAAATTCAACCTCTATCATTCCCCAAAAATTTGGAAGTCATAACCACAAGAAAACATCTATGATTCCAAGTACTAAACTAAGAGTATTCTAAGAAGCTAAA
The DNA here is from genome assembly GCA_027704765.1 of Solanum habrochaites. NCBI lineage: Eukaryota > Viridiplantae > Streptophyta > Magnoliopsida > Solanales > Solanaceae > Solanum > Solanum habrochaites. The sequence continues at coordinate 15,950 of JAKWJA010000183.1, forward strand.
ACAAATAAAAGCTAGTCTATGCCAAAACTTCAAGGCCATCAAGACATAGGAAGGAGATCCAGTCCAAGCTAAGCATATAGCTTCACCCTGAAGATCCGGTGATGTGACGAAGTACTGGCTAGAAGAATTACTGTGAGTTCGAAGTGACGGCAAGTTTGCTGCATACCACAATATAGAAAAATAAAACATAAAAGTAGTGGGTCAGTACAACACCAAAGTACTGAGTAATATCATCGGCCAATCAAAATATAAAGCAATATATCTCAGATATATCATAAAATCAACTAATATTCTTAACATGTGATAGCAACAAGTCAACATCATTTATAATATCACCGATCATAAATCTATGGAGGACTCAAGACTCCATTTACCATACTCTTTTGGGATACATGTTCTTAGATTGAGTATATTAGAATCTTTCAGATTTCATTATCTTTATTCATTCTTGTGTCGGTACGTGGGGACACTTGAATCCCTACTACTATGTGTCGGCACGTGACCACTCGATCCCATAATTCAATGTGTCGGGATACGTGACACCCGATCCCCTACATTACGTGTCGGTTCGGAAACCGTCCACTAATTCTATGTGTCGGTACGTGACACTTGATCCCCTACTTAGTGTCGGTTTGTGACCACCAGTTCCACTAATTCTATGGTCGGTAAGTGACCAATCCGATCCCCTTACATCTAGTGTCGGTCGTGACAAACGTACCACTAATGCTTGTGTCGGTACGTGGACACTCCGTCCCCTAAGTCGTTCTATTAATTCATCAAGCTTCTTTATACCAAGGCATCATTCATATCATCACTTTAGTGCATTCAAGCCTTCTGTATACCAAGGCATCAGTCATAACAAGACGATTAGTTTATCAGATTTGGGATTCAATAGCTTCATCATGCTTGTTTCATCACAATCATAGATATATAAAATCACATCATGCATACACACAATGTTAAGCATATAGAAGACTTTATAATACAAAAACCAACACATTTTATATTTTCGCTATTAAGGTTTTACTACATAGTAGGAAAAAACCATAACATACCTCCACCGAAGAATTGCGATCAACAGCTATCTCTCAAATCCTTGCTATCTCTTCGTCTCTGTCTTCTCTACTCGTTCTTTCTTCTTTTTCTGTCTCTCTTGTTCTTTCTATTTTATTATTCAAACCCTCTTTCTTTTACCCTAATTAACATATAATTATAGTGAATAAAAAGTGGCAATAATAACCCATAATTAACTTAAGGTTAGCTCTTCTAACCCCCAAGTAATTAGGACTTATTAACCTTGGACCTCTAACTTTATAAATTAAAGTAGGAATAGTCCAAAAACGTCCCTTAAATGGGTAAAGAAGAAATCCGAACCAGACTGGTATTGCGCAACTGCGACGCCCGTAGTGCCTGTATGGACGGCCCGTCGTGCCTTGCGACGGGTCCGTCTTGCAGGTATCGACGGGGGACCCATACCCGTCCCTATAATCCTCAAAAACACTTCCTCATCGATTTCGCGTTTTAGCCTCTCCTTGCAACACTTTATCTCGGATCCGGACAATTTTTCATCATAAATGCTTTCCCTTAATCTTGTCAAGGAAGAAGGATCTTGCTCCACACAAGCTTAAAAATCCTCCCTTTTTTTTTTTCTTTTTTTTTTTTCTCATTTACTTCTAGGGTCATAAAGTATTAGCAGAGTCTGAACCTCCCTAGCCAATGGGCGTCTAGAAAAGCTTGCAAGGCGCGAGCCTTCCCATGCTTCCAGCCTTCTACTTAAAGCATCCGCTACACATTCGCCTTCCCCGGATTGATACAAAATAGTGATGTCGTAGTCCTTCAGTAGTTCCATCATATCTCTTCTCAAATTCAAAATCTCTCTGAGTAAAGACATACTGTAGGCTACGATGATCCGTATAGACCTAACACTTAACACCATATAAATAGTGTCTCATGCTTTAATGCAAACACTACCGCGGCCAATTTCAAAATCATGAGTTGGTAGTACGTTCGTGCAATTTTAATTGTCTTGAGCATAAGCAAATCCACATTCTTCCTGCATTAGCACTGCTCCCAAACCCGAATAGGATGCATCACAATAGACAATGAACTTTCTTGCCTTCCAATGGCAAGGGGAGGAATTGGTGCAGTAGGCAACAGAGTCTGAGCTTCTGAAAGCTTTCCTCACATCATCCGACCATAAAATGGAACATTATGCTTAGTCAAGTTCGTCAGTGGGAAACAATAGAAGAGAATCCCTTGACAAATCGGCGGTAGTAGCTAGCTACCCAACAAAGCCTTATTTCTGACACAATTAGAGGTCTTACCCAAATTTTTCACTACTTCGATCTTAGAAGATCCACCATCACTCCATCCTTGGAAACCACGTGCCCCAAGAAGGACACTGCATTTCTCAGCCAAACTCACACTTAGCAGAACTTGGCATATAGCTTTTTCTCCCTCAACATTTTCCAACACAATTCTCAAATTGCACTCATCATGGTCCTTCTTTACTCTTGGAGTATATCAGATATTCATCCAATAAATACGATTCACAGAGAGGATCCAAATATGGCTTAAACATCCGTTCATCAAACTCATGACGCAGCAGGGGCATTCATTAAGACAAAAGACATCCTAAAAATTCGTAATGCCCAACCTGTTCTAAAAGCAGTCTTTGGCACATCCGTTGCCCGTATTTTCATGTGATAAAACGGATCTCAAGTCAACTTAGAGAAGACACAAGAACCTTGGAAACTGATCAAACAAGTCATCAATGAGAGGGAAGAGGATACTTGTTCTTTATGGTCACCTGTTTCAACTGCCGGTAGTCTATGCACATCCGAAAACTCCCATTCCTTCTCTCACAAACAAACCGGGCACCCCAAGGAGATGCACTTGGTCTAATTGAAGCCTTTGCTCAACAACTCTTGAAGTTGGGCTTTTAACTCATTCAACTCCGCGGGAGCATTCATAAGGCGGGTATAGAAATGAGGGCGAGTACCCGGTTCAAGAATCAATACAGAAGTCAATACCCTACTGGTGGCTACCATGAAGATATTGCAGGGAACCATCCAAGGACATCACGGACCCCGAACGACTCAATCGAAGGTACCTGGGTGTAGTCACCCTAACACACTACGGATCTGTCCCAGGCTTGGCTAACGTCACCGTTTTAGCATTACAATCCCAGATCGCAAATTGCGGAGAAGCCATGTCATACCCAGAATTACATCCAAAATCAAACCAAATTTCTAAGATAACCAATCTACAAAAGTGTTGCTCCCCAACAAAGTTCACCAAACAAGACCTATCTACCTTTTCAACTACCACCGACTCCACAACCGGAGTAGAAACACGAATAGGCATATCAAGTAATTCACAATGTAAATTTAGACCCTAGCAAAATGAGGAAAGATACATAAGAAAATGTGGATCCAAGCTACTACACAAGAGGGGTATAGTAGAACGGTTTGGTGTTGAGTTCGTGAGTTACCAGTTTCAAGGAACGCCAAAATGTGGTGGCGGTACATGTGGTGGTGGGTCACATGTTGAGTGTCAACCACAGAGGCACCACCATGACTTGGGCCTCATTCTCTAGCTTGTTTATGGAGAAGTATATCCCCCGACTTGAGGGATAGGAAAAGGGATGAGTTCTTAAGCCTAGAGAAAGGTAGGATGTCGGTCAATGCATATGAGGCAAGTTTCGTGCACTATCCAGATATGCCACCCACTTTGTTTCAGTCCACAAGAGCGGATTGCCGTTTTGTGAAGGGGTTGAGATCAGAGTTGCGAATTTCAGCTTTACAAGTAGCGCCACAGCGAAATCTTTTCAAGAAGTGTAGACTTCGTGAAGAGGTGGAAGGAGTGAAGCCAGATGATTCACCATGGCATCGACATCAAAGAGGTTTCGAAAGGGAGGTGAGTTCAATGGTTCTTACTAGAGGGACAGGGTTCCGGAGGTTACTCAGTTCGACCCATTCAGTCTCACACAGACTGTAGTTGGGGGTCCACCTCAGACCGGTCAACATTTCTCTGAGAGACCATGCAGTGAATCTAGAGAGTGTTATGGATGGGGGAGACAGGACATATTAGGAGGAATTGTCCAAAACAGAGTAATAGACCCCCAATAGCTAGAGGTAGAGGTGGTCATGGCAGAGGCCGTTATTGGAGGGCGTGGTGGCCGAGGTAATGGTGGTCACAAAACGGCCGGGGTGATGGCAAACGGAGAGCCATAATCACAACATGGTAGGGAAACGGATAAACACAACGAAAGGGCCCATTGTTATGCTTTCCCTGGGAGATCGGAGGCGGAGACATCTGATTGTCATCACAGGGAATCTTCTGGTTGTGATTGCATGCTTCTGTATGTTTGTCC
>JAKWJA010000184.1:0-60312 GCA_027704765.1 Solanum habrochaites
TGCAGCGGACATGGGAGTAATCAAGGATTCGGATGGACCGAGTATGTGGAGTGGGGCGGGATACGTATCGTTTGCGGATGGATGGTTGTAGCTATTATGGTATGAGGTCTTGGGACGTTATTAGGGGCGTGAGGCGTGCTCCTCAGCGGTATGGATTGAATTGGGGCGGCTTCCAGTGGCCAACTTCATACCTCCGTAGATTGAGCGAGCTAGAGTCGATAGATTCGGGCGTTTTGAAGCAAAATGGAGGAGCGGTCGAGAGTATAGCTCGAGTTGATTCATTGGCAGGCAATGACGCATACTATTGTGGATGATATGGCAGACAGGGTACACGGATGTGATTGGATTGGATCGGTATTGATTACGGTTGTAGGGCAGTACTCTTCAGCCAGTGGGTAGGACATGCATCGGGTGCAGGCATATGCACAGGGTGTAGAGGGGATGGAACCAGGGGACGTCAGCAAGATGAGATTATTAATAAGCCAGAAATAAGAGGGCTAGATCAGCAGGTTATCCCTGAAGAGTCTTTCAAAGCGGCAAGTTTCAGCAGTGCATGTTAGATTTTATCCCAGCCCGCACAGAGTGCACCCCCAAGTTGCATGGGTAGGGGGTTCGATCGGATGGGATATTCGAAGCTGTCTAGAGCTCTAGGCGGTCAGGTCACAGAGGGGCAGGGGTTTGAGCAGCGGGCCACCGTTGCCTCGGTGTTCCGTTGTGGTAGTTCCATCCTGGGGAATGTCGTTGGGCTACAGGTGGCGTGTTTTTATTGACGGAGTCAGGCCATACTATGAGGGAGTGTCAACCTTAGGAGGTATTGCAGGTTGGTATTGGTATGGCACAAGCCTTACAGGGTCCGTTGCGGTTCACTTCTTCTGTGGCTATGCGCCCTACGGACGGGTATCAGGCGACAGCAGGCAGTGTGTTGGGGGTAGACGGGAGTTTGGTGGAGCTCCAGTTCTAGCGGTCCCAACCGTAATATATGCTTTGGACTAAAGGCAAGATCAAGGAGCGTACAATGTGCTTCAACAGGTAGATTATCCACTATCTCCCGAAGTGTGTATGCATTGATGGACCGGTACCACTTATCCATAATAATCCCTTTAGTTGCGATAGGATCGGAAAGAGTCTTGAGTTGATAGAAACCATTTGAGGTAGCTTAACACCGTAGGAGATTTTGTATAGGAGCGTTAAATAGGAATTGTTTAGTAGTTTAGTTAATATAGTCGTCGTTACGTAGCAGATCTAATAAGTTAATATATTGAGTTTGATATTATCATGGGCATGGATGGTGGCTGTTGGTATGCTAATGTTGATTGCAGAGGAAAGATAGTAGATCAATTTCCAGGGGATAAGAGATTATAGAGTGAAGGAAAGACAGTTATTGCCGAAAGGTAAGTTCATTCATACCTCAAGGCGGAAGGGCGGGAAGATGGTTTTTAGAAAAGGCTATGATTTACCAGCTGATTCGGGTGCTGACATAAAGGCAGAGGGCACACGATTCGTTCAACAGTCCGGTAGTTAATGAATTTCCCGATGTATTCCCGAGGAACTCACAGGCCTTCCTCCAGAAACCGGGAGATAGATTACTAAGATGTACTGCAAGATACCCGCTATATTATACCTCCTTATAGAATGGCACCTGCGAGTTGAAAGAGTTAATGATTGAACACGCAATGAGGGGATTTGCGTAGAGAAAAGGGCATTCATCGGCCTAGTACGTCACTTGGGGTGGGCAGCACCGGCGGTACTGTTGTGTGAGGAAGAAGGATGGGTCGTGCGGATGTGCATGATTATAGGACAGTTGAACAAAGTAACAAAAAGAACAGGTTATCCCCTCCCAAGGATTGAGATTCTATTGACCAATTTGCAGGGGGCCCAAAGGTTTTCAAAGATTAGAATGCGTCGGTTATCAGTCAGGTGCGGGTAAGGACGTAGGCAGATATTCCAAAGACGGCATTCCGGAACCGATATTGGATATGAGTTTAGAGTGATGTCGTTTGGCGATGACTGAATGCTCAGCGGGTTGTCATGGATTAATGAATCGGAGTATTTAAAAACCATTCCTTGGAATGTTTGTATAGTTGTATTTAAAGACGATATTTCTGGTCTATCACGTTCAGAAGAGGAGCATGCAGATCACTTTAAGGACGGTATTAGAGGGCTGTCAGCACCAGAAGTGTGTATGACTAAATTTTTGCTAAGTTGCGAGTCTCGGTGACATTCAGGGCATCTTGGGGGCATATTATTGGAGCTGATGGATTCGGGATCACGCAGAAGGATGATGCAGGGCAGAAAGACATTGGCCCAGACCCTACGACACCTACTGGAGGTACGCAGCTTTTTGGGGCGTTAGAGGTATTTACAGGAGATTCGTTAGAAACAGTTTGCCTCAATTTCGGCGCCTTTGACAATGCTAACTCAAAAAGGCATCCAGTTCCAAGGTGGACAGAGTGTTGTGAGCGAAGCTCCAGCTTATTGAAAGGACACAATTGACTACAGCTCAGTCCTAACTCTTCGGAGACTGGCACGACGGCTATTTATCTATTGTGGATGTTGGGTGTTGGGCGTAGGATGGTGTATTGATGGGAGCATGGCAAAAGTTTATAGCCTTGCCTCACCTGACAAATTAGGAAGCATGAAAAGAACATCCTACTCCCGATCTGGACGTAGCAGGTCGTGGTTCATGCCTTGAAGATATGGAGACATTATTACTATGGTGTGCCTGGGACAGAGGAACTATACAGATCAAGAGTCTCCAATATATCTTTAAACAAGAAGGAGTGAACTTACGACAGAGGCGGTGGGTCAGAGTTGCTAAAGGATTATTGATGTTGATATTTTTATTCATCCAGGGAAAGCGGAAGTTGTGTAGCAGATGCTCTTTTAAGCGTAAGGGTCCATGGGTAGCTTGGACAGATGTACAACCAGAAGGGAGGGAAGGGATATGGTTCGGGAGATTCAGAGGTATCAAGTCTTGGAGTTCGTCTAGCTTAATCGAAGTAAAGGATAGTGGAGTTTCTATTCGAGAGGTGCTGAGCCTCAATCATAGATGAGTAAAGAGACACCAATACACAGGACCCATATTCTGGGGAACCCAAGTAATAGAGAATGCAGCTCTCAAAAGGAAAAGACCCCATTTAATGCTTGACACCTGACGAGTGTAGTGTTCGATATGAAGGCAAGGATTGTGTGGACTGATATTGGGGGCTACGAGGCAGGTTTATGGGAGAGAAACAATTCTGGCCCGTGTATTCTATTCACCCAAGGGTCAACCAAAAATGTATATGACCTCAGATTGCTTATATTGGTGGGATGGCAATGGAAAAAAGGGGACCATAGCGGAGTGTGTTGATCGTGCCCAAACCCAAATTGTCACAAGTCAAGATCGAACATCAAAAAGCCTGGTGGATATTACAGGAGAATAGCGATCCCGACTTGGAAAACATGGGAGATGATTAAATGGACTTTCATTACCAGCTACCTCGCATCAACGGAAGTATGACTCTATATGGGGGGTTTTTTATGTAGGATAGGATGACGAAATCGGCCCTTTTCTTCCAGTTAAGATACGTATTCGGCTGAAGATTATGGCGAGGGTTATATGTCCAGGGAAGTAGTGAGATTCATGGGTCCCACGTCATTAAATTCAGACGGAGGAGCTCATTTCCAGCAACTTTTGGAGAAATCGTTTCAGAAGGGATGTGGACACAGGTGAACCTAAGCACCCAGCATTTCACCTCAGACTGATGTGGCAGGTGAGCGTACTATTCAGGACACTAGAAGATATGTTTGGGCCTGTATTATTGACTTCCAAAGGCAGCAGGATGGACAACTTGCCCGCTCATTGAGTTTGCCTATAATAATAGCTACCAATTCTAGTATCCAGATGGACCGACGGGCCTTCCTGATATGGAGGGACTTGAGATTTACTATTGGTGTTTTGATGTTGGCGAGACGAAGTTACTAGGCCACGGTGTGATTAGAAGGCTGTTGGACAGGTGAAGCTTATGCAAGAAAGATTATTAGCAGCCCCCCCAAGGGTCGAACAGAAGTCATATGCAGATAATCGGCGTGAGATTGAGTTTCAGGATTGGTGATGGGATTCCTGAAGGTTATCCACCCATGATGGGGCCACCCCCACCCCCACCCCCCCCCCCCCCCCGCCCCGCCCCACCCCCCCCCCACCCCTCCTGTGATGACCCGATTCAACGGCCAGAAGGGGATAAGCTACCGCTCCTCGCCCGCCACCTACATTGCCGTTATTCGTATCAGATAGTTTTCTGTTTTCCGTTCCACCGGACCACCCCCCACACCCCCCCTCCCGGCCATACAACGTGCCAAGGTGGCCTGTCTCCACAGGCTCTACCCTCACTTGTCACGTGGGTCTAATCACCCGTCCTACCAATTCCTGACTTGCCCGACCCCCCCCGGCGCCCCCCACCCCCCGACCGATCACCCCCCACCCTTGGTACATCAGGTCTTTCAACTGTATCCGACGTCCGCCCCCCGCAACGTAAAGGTATTGGTGAATCCTTCTAGAGTATTCCCCTGTTGTAGATTGATATATTCAGGTAACAGAGAGTGGTCCTTCATGAGGAGAAACCCGTGCCTAGACTTGAGAATCAAGTTAGAAGGTTACGTAACTAAGGATGTGGCTTCCGTCAAAGTGTCAATGTGACGGCAAATAACAATAGGGAGGAAATGACTGGGGAAGCGGAGGAAGGACGAAAATGAAGAATAAGTAGCCTTACTTGTTTTCCCAGTAACCTCAGGTAATTCAATTCCTAGCTTGGAACTCTATGGATAAGATAATTGAGATTATGTAAGCTGAGGCATATGTAAGCTACGGAAGGCAGGTTGATAGGTATAACTTTTAGGAAAAGGGACCTCGCTGGAAAGGGTGGAATGTGGATGGAGTGGAACGGGAATTTGTTTTTGCAAGACGACTAAACTTAACATGCCGAAGGGACCGAATGTTCCTAAGGGGGGAAGGAGGGAAGGATGTTATTGGCCTCGTATTTTTTTTATATAAGTAGTGCGCATTCGTGATCTAGAAAGAGAAAAGAAATATTAGGCAAGGATGTATTTCAAATGTGATAAAGTATGAGTTGGCTAATGTACGTGGCATTACTTTAAGTGAGGGGATTAATTAGTGGCTAATTTTGGATTGATTTAATTCCAAATGGGCCCCACCACTCATAAAATTGGTGGCTGATTAGGATTAAAGGTAATCACAGTGGGGCCCCACCATCAAAGGCAAAAATTAAAAAACAGGGAGGCAGATTGTGGGCTGGCCTGGCCTTAGTGGCAAGTGGTTAGAGGGGGGCTTGCATCACTTCAATAATATTAAATGAGTGGAGAAAATCACTCAATGCTAAATAAAAAGTGGTGAAATGCATGTTTCATATTCATCTGTTCTTCACCCAATTGTTTTATGCAGCTAGGGAAATGGAGGAACCAAACCCTGCAAAAACTCTTGGCCAGCAGCTGCTGAAAAAATAATTTGGTTAGTATCTCATTGTTTGGTGGTTAATTCTTTAGAATACCCTTGGTAATTATCCATTAATTTTAAGCAAGGGGGCCAGGGGAAAAGTAGATCGGGAAGGTTGGTTATGTTGGGAGCTGTTTTAGTTATGGAAAGGGGTGCGAAGGTATGAAGGGAAAAAAATAATCGGATTATTTAGTGGTGGACGTGTTGGGATTGGCTGGTTGATTTAAGCAAACTGCAGGAAAATTATGGTTTGGATTAACTGTATATGTTGATGTGATTATGGAGTATATACTCCAAAGGATGATAAACGAATAAGGTTTAGATGTGTTGCGAATTATAAAACGGGAGTTATCGCCTCGGTGTGTCGTTGCTTCGCTGCTATGGCTTGCCAAGACGGAAAAAAGTTTTGGGGAGGGCTGTTTAATGATGATTCTTGGGTATATGTGTTATTTGGTTTATTGTGTGGATAATTGGGATTGTTTGTCGGAATTGGGACGAAGTTAAGGAAAAATAGGGGAGGGTTGCTGGCCGAAATTTTCGTTATAGTTATTAAGCTAGCTTACAAGAAAGTAAAAGCACGATGTTATCAATTGCGGCACGGATGTTGCTTGTTATGATAATAGCGTTGAGCAAGTCAGTAAAATAGTGGTACATGCGGCTCTCGATTATAACGGTAATGTAAACGTTGTCCCTTCTTTCTTTGCCTAGGCAGACTTTTAAAAATAAGTGAATAAGGACAGATTTGATACTTATCTCTAAGAGCGGTCTAGTGAGTATATTCTTGCTTCCGCAAATTCCCTCTATATATCGGTAATGTCTAAGGCTATGATGATCCTCTAAGATTATGGTAATGCTTTTCTAGAGTCAATTGAGATTTTAAGTTTCCATAAGTATTAAAGGTTTCAAATCTTATAAAACCCCCCATTTTATTCTTGGTAATAACTCCTTGCTGGTTCACGTTGATTGTTCTATTGAGTTATAAGAAATGATTTTAATTGCAGATGTTTCTCATAAATATTCTGCTCGTGCATTGATCATTTATCATTTCACCGAGTCCCAGGCCGGGTAGGGTTTAAGGGGTCACCGGTTAAGTCGTGCGGAGTTTTCTTGCCTATGTCACCGAGTTCCTCCATAGAGGGACGGGTATGTCTATTATATTATATGATGGTGATGAGGATGGTGATGATGATGCTGATGCAACGGAGATGACGTGATGATATTTTCCGGAGACCCTTACTAGGGAAGCTGGGCACCTTAAATTGTTAAATATATGCCTGATTTTCTTTAAAAGGGTAGGATAGGTAGCGCGATTAGCGTTAGGATATTTTGTTTCGAACTTGCCATATTGGTATCCTGTCAACTTTAACCCTTATGCTTTACATATCAGTACATTGTCCGTACTGAACCCCCTTTTCCCGCGGGGGGGCTGATTAATGGCCCGCAGGGTAGGGACCACGTTCGGTTGTATCCTCCGCCTAGGATAATTTACTCTGATGATTGGGGAGCTCCACTGTTCCGGAGCCTAGTCGTTTTGGTACAGACACTTTGTGTAGTCTTTGCTCGTCTATGGGTATTGGCGGGGCCCTGTCCGTGAGTTCAACTAAAGTACTCTTAGAGGTTGTGGACATTATGTGGGTTGGTTATATTATATGTTTTTGGATAATGGTTTGGGGACATGGTTTGTTTGGGATGTCGCTCTTGACAAGGCAAGGGCCTGGTCGCTGCGTACATATTGGGGAATTGTGTTGTAGTGGCAGCCTTGGGCGGCATAAGTATGTTATTATGCGTTTGATAGTGCGGCCTTGTCGGCTCGGCGTTTTGCTGTATGGTTGAGTGGTTAGGACTCCTTATGAGACAGGTTCTTAATAATATATGACGTTGGGGGTTGCTTGGCAGGTTGGCTGTTGATTGATTAAATTCCATATGTCTTAGTGGCTTAAGGGGTTTCAGTGGTTTATATGCAGGGGTTGGTATTGAGGGGTGGTCCAAAAACGGGCCACTAGTCACGGCCACGGGTTGGGTCGTGACCAATAAGTTCTCGTATTAATAATAGGTTATCACTCCAATATTGGCATGTCACCGTTTGAGGCAGTATAATGGTTAGCAGGTGTAGGTCTCCGTTTGATGGTTCGAGGTTTGGAGAGTCATCCATTTTGGGGTCCAGAGGTTTCCTTATCTCTTCCATTTTTCTTTGTTGCTTATTGCTTGACTGTGTATTTGTAATCATATGTTCTGATTGATTGACATTATGATAGATAGTTAGTAGCGTCATTCGGGGGGACGAATGTTCCTGAGGGGATACTTAACAAAACCCTAAAAATGATATTGCTAAATAATGCTTAATGTGTGTGGAATGCCTACAATTAGACCGGGTTCCACCACAGATTAATGCGCGTAAAAACAAGACCATGACTCTTGCAACAAGACAATCCAACTCAAACTTGTTGATTAGGGTGAGAAAGGAAAAAGGTTGGGTTCAGCCAAGTAAGGACTCCGCCATATGAAATTTACCCGGATGTAGTCCTTTTTTAACGGAAATTAAAAAGGGGACAATCTTATGTTGGAGGTATATGGGGAAAATGGTCTTTCCAAGCTAAGGATATTATAATATTTACCTAAATATGTAAATTAAATTAATTTCATGCCAGACTAGGGTATGGGCAAATGTGGGGAGAGAAGGCTTGGAAAATTCTTTTGAAGTAAGTCTTTCTCATTAGGGTTAGAACATAGGTGGAAGCAATGAATTGAAATTTTTTAATTTTAAAATTGTTAAATTAACTTAATAATTAATATATGTTATTAGATAAATTAATAAAAAGGAAAGTCAGATTTTTTTTAAAGTTAAGGAGGGTCCTAGTTGACATAAGTCCTTACCTAAGCCTAAAATACTTTTACGTTTCATTCTCTCACGTCGAATCTCACTTCACGATTCATCCTCTCTTTTCTGTTTCACGTTCTGTCTGTCAAAAAAATTCAGAAAACAGGATAAAAAAATTGACCAAAGTTCTTCCACACTTGACGGAAACTCACAACGAAAAGATAGAAAACTAAAAAAATAATCAGTGAGTTAGGAAAAGAGGGGTTGTCGTCGAATGGGGTTTGAGGTTTTCGGTTGTGGTCGTGAAGTTGGGAGGAGAAAACTTGGCTGCAGTCAAGGTGTGAATGTCCAAAAAGTTATGGGTTCTCTTTCTCTCTTTGTTCCTTTCCCAAGAGGGGGACCCCGTAAAGGTTGTCTATATCCAAATCCAAAAACTAGGGTTGTCCCGTGGAATGCAGGTCCCTGTTGTCACTAACTCCAAATTAATTTGTAGGTTTTAAGTATGTTTGCTCGTATCTATTAGGCGTTGTTGTGTTTTCGGTGATGATGAAATATATTCTGAATGAGTGTTTGAATTCGTATCACTGACAACTATGTGATCCAAAACTATGGAAACGTGTTTGCAATGTGATGTGCTTCGGGTTTAAGGCCTAAAAAATTAAATGTTATGGTGTATTATTACGTGCCACAAACGTAGTAAAATCGTGTGTTAAATGAAGTGTAATGTGGAGGAAGTGAGGGAGAAAATCTTATAACAAACGAATTAATGAAAATTCAACCTAAAAGTTCTAAATGAAATATGAAATTTCCCCTAGGAAAAACTAACATGAATGTGATGGAAAAAAAGGAGTGATGATAAAACTTACAAAAATTTCCAGTTACAAGTTGAGTTGATTTTCATTGACATTCGAAGTATTCAAATTGTTTGTAAATGAATTAAAACAACTGAGGTCATGGAGGATTGAACCGTGACTCACCATTTTAAAACGATTGAAAAAAAGGGGATTATAAACATATGTGGTAAGGGGGATTCGAAACCGTGATCTTGGATTGCGAAAATGGAATTACAAAAAAATCAAAAAAGAAAATGAGAGGAGTGGATTCGAATCCACACACTCTCGGTTAACACTTAAGGAAAATAAGAAAAGAAATGTTTGAGGCTGTGGAAAATCGAAACCCATGACCTTTAGGCAGGGAAAAAAGGCGAAATTTTAAAAGAAAAAAATAAAGTAAGGTTTTGTGGGGATTCGATCCCCACCACCCTCACGGTCAACTCGGAAAAGGTTCAAGGAACAAAGAAAATAAAATAAATGAGGATGTTGGGGGGGGGGATGATTCGACCTATATCTCGGTCCCAATACAAAAGAATGGAATGACAAAAAAAAAGAAAAAAAAGAGATGAAGGACGTGTGGACAACATTAAAAAACAAACAGAAAAAATAAGTGTTTTCCAAGGGGATGCGAAACCGTTTCATTGCCCAAATTCTGTATTGATTACAAGAAGTCATTACGTGAATAATATTAACTGAAATAATGATGCTACATAGATTGAAAACCGAGATATTGGCATACATAAAAAGATGGTCATAGTGTTTTATCAATAATTTAGGAAGCGATTGGAAATCACTAAAACGGATATGAATGAAGCCTCCATGTCGGTCTTAATGTATGGACCCATAAGTCTAGCATAGCTTAGAAGTAAAGTGAACTAAGATGTATGTAATGAAATGATGAAACCCTAGAAGGGTAAGTAAAGGAGTTGTGACAACACACTAAAATGCCTAGTGCCTTTTGGCATAGTTTGAATGAAAAATGAAATGACGAAACCCTCTAGGTGTGTGGGTTGTAAATAAGAGGTGAAGACAACATTTAATTGGCCAGTGCATTGGCATATGATGAAATGAACATTCACGTAATAAAAACGGTGGTAAACTATGAAGAGAAAAAAAGAAAAGTGCTAATTTAAGAATGTGGTGGACATATGATAAGAGACTAATGTAAAAGGTGAAAGCAGTCTCGAATGAGACTAACGGAATTTTACAAAAGGTAACTCAACTATGAGAGTTTACAGTTAAATTGAAGAAAAGGAAAACAAGTATCTATGAAAATTCTAATGAAACAGTATTGAAGAATTAATACACTTAATACTAATGATGATATGAGAACTCATCTATTGAAGCTATGATGTCCTCATACAAGAAGCCCACTTCTATGACGTAGAGTTGACTGTAATGGAACTTTATATGAGCATCGATAACTAGGGGCTATGAGCAGTATGCCTTTTTTGGAAGCACAACAGGCATAGGTTTCATTGTAAACAATCATAGATTGAGGACAGTCCCAGCATGCGGGTATGGGGTATCCTTTGTTATCACCTAAGGTTCATTTAACCTGATATATTGCACAATTTAGGGAATCTAGTGGAGCTCAATTTTCCAATTTAGGCTAGCCATGTTTGGTCGCATTAGCTGATGATTTCCAGCTCTTTTCGGTGCGGGAGAGAACGGGAATGGTAATGATGCTTCACATGATCTATGGGGTCGTTCAAAGATAGAAGGTCCCAATGATTGAATGTGGCCAGGCTTATAGAGTAGATAATGAAAATGAATGATAACCAATGGCGTGAGATAGGATGGATCAAGAGGTAAGCTAGAACTAAGTATTCTATCATTGCACGGGAAACCCGATGAAATTCTTTAAAACTACATCCTAGTATAGCTTGTAAGCACACTAGGGCCTACTGAACGAAATGACTAAAAGTACATAGAATGAAAGGAAGCCGGGACTGTGTGTTTTCTAATGAGGTCTCCTAATGAGGTCGAATATGTTGAGCCTTATTTTGGAAGTTCTTAATGTCATGTCCACGATTCCCAAGGTATCATTGAATATAATAAAATGATATTATGCAAAAAATGTTCATTATGCTATATGAAAAAAGATAAGATGTTATGTGTTGTTGCCACTATGATACGTATGATGATACATGTTACTCTCATGGCATGACTTTCCTAATCCAAATTTTGAAAGCTCATTAACTTTCCTAATCCTATCTTGGCAAGTCCACTGACTTCACTTTGCATAATCATATTGTTAGGAAAGAGTTTGTCTTACTCATGCATGTCCTTGGTGTTTTCTTGCATATACCCATACTTAATACAAGTATGTTCTAATCCCATACAATTCTACAATTTTAGGTGCAGGAACGGGTGCATGCTTACAGCTTACAGGTTGACGTGCGGCTCTCCGGACGTTGAGTCTTCATCCGGACATAGTAGATCCTCATGCTTTCAAGGATGTATACCGTTATTACCTAGTTTAGATGTAAGGTATAGCTAGTGGATCATGTCCCGCTAGTGTTTCTTTTCCACTTTTATTCATACTTTGTATTGGTGTATTTTGGCAAAAAATACATTTAATAAAATTATGAATTGAGTCTTTCATCTGATTATATCATTATTAGTTGGTTGATTTGTGAACGCCTATGATGCTAAGTAGTATGTGTAAATGTATGTTAAGAAGAAAACAGTTTCAAATTTTCCGCTAAAATTAACCTAGATGAAGTAAGAATGACGTATGTATGCTTGTCTGCGAGCTCGGAGAGGTCAACGACGCCGGTCTCGTCTGGAGTGTAGATTTCATCTCTGACATGTTGTTTCCGTATATATATTGATGGGTAATTGATGATTTCCTATGAGATTTACCTATACACATGTATTTCCCCAATGGTCAATTAAGGCCTCTGAAATGATATGAGAAGTGTTAAAAAGATTACGAATGTGTTAGATTGAAAAATGTTGTTGTTAATTAAGTTAATGATTAATTGCTTCTTGGATTGAACTGTTTATGTATTGGTTATGTAAAACCAAAAAGTTTTTTCGTAAAATGAAGTGTGAAGTTTCTTGAAAAGGGAAAAATGAGTATGTTTGATGTTTATTTCGTTTCTCTTCTTGAATTCAATACAAAGTAGGGGTTAATTAGATAGTAATTTCTTCAATGGTCAATTTTGTGGTTGTAATGTTGAAGTAATGTATTCCTCATCCCTAACCCTAAGACATTAAATTAAACATGAACTATGTATTCATGTTAGATACAATTATTCAATGTTCCTTATGATTACAATAAAGTGTTAAGTAAAAGGTTTACTCACTTATGAAGTGGTGTCTAAACTGACAATATTGTTCTCACTTGTGATGACCTATGAGGTAGAGATGATAAGATGTTTACATAGTGGTCTAAAAGAGAGTAATGTGAACCTGTATGATGAAATAATATGATTACTAAAGGAAATAATTGCTTAGCACGGAATGGCATGTAAATGTGATAGGGGTCCCGTTAGTAAGTCTGGTCCTTTCCCCCAAATGGGTTTTCCTTACGTTAGTATGGTTGATTCCCAAAGTTTGGTGTTGTATCAAAATAGGATGGAAAACTCCAGTTAGAAATTTTTAAAGAATTTCTAACAACAATTTCCCTGGGGCCCATAAATGTGATGTCCACATTAGGGAATCAGGACTTAGTGGAGCCACCAAGATAGCTACGTACGACTGGTACCACCTTAGCAAGTGTTAACCATCTCTTTTAGGTGGTGTATGGAGAAACGCGTACCAATGTATCATACATGGTTCCTCATGTCTGATATTGCACTTCTTTCCTAAAACTTAAAAAGTAAATGAGTAAGTTAAGTATTGTGAACTCTAATACTAGGGAGTCTTGAAGGCTATAAATAGGGTAAGGTGAGGATATGGACTTATCTTATCTCTGCACATGTGGGATCATAGGGACTGGGGTTGTAGTGTTCCATTTATGACTTAGAATAGATTAGATTATGTTGATAATCTATCAATGGTATTCAGTATTAACATTTTATGCCGAATTTATGAAAATATTGTGAAGTAGATTGAAGCGTGTTGATAATTTGTGAATTCTTAGTCGTTGGAATAGGGGATTACGGGGTTCTATCTTTGGCATGCACATTTATTTTCTTGGTGTGCTCTAACATGTTGGGTGGATTTATGTGAATTTTACTTAAATTATGTTTATATAGATTGGCATGTTGAGTTAAATGATAGAAAAACATGATTTTGTTAAATTGTCCTTTCTCATGCATGATGATTTTGTGGCAATGAGTAATGTTAGTACATTTGGCTTGTACTAACCCATATTTCTCACCTTTTCCCCCAAATATTGTAGGTTCGACCCGTTGAGAAGTTCGTGGTTGATTTCAAGAAAGAGTTGTATCTTTTCCCAAATCATTGGTGAATCCTCACATCCGGGGTGTTGCCAAGATCTAATTTCTAGTTATGATGTTGCTTTGTTTAGAAACAATCATTCTTTATTGTATCATTGAGAGAATTATTGTAAGCCTATAATGGCATATTGTTTTGTATTTTTCTATGATAAAACATTAGAACTCTTATAGATGGTTTATTGTTAGATAAGACTGTAGAATCCTATATGGTTTGCTATGATAAAAGAGAAGTCTATGTAACCTTCGTGCGTGAGGCTCGTTATGTAAACCTCCATATCATATAATATGTGAGAAGTCTAAGTGTAATTCCTCTGTAAACGTGTTTTAAATTTTAAATTTTTCCGTTATTTTTGACCTATTGATGTATGTAGGCTTGTGTCTTAGTCCTCTGCGAGAAAAAATGACACCTGTTGTGTAAAAGACTAAGGGTGTACTTTGGGTCTTACAAAACTTGGTATTAGAGCATGGGGTGGTGGTTGGTTAGTAACTTAGGATGGAGTTCAATAAACCGCGTCTATGTAGGGTCTAACTTATAATTATGAAGCGCTCCAAACATATGAATGAGAGACTATATGATGCTTAGGAACTATCAATCTCTTGTTATTCCTTAGTCGTGCCTAAGATTCTTAATTTTATCTAGTCCTTTCTTCTAATCCTTTTATTCTACTTATAGGCAATGAATACAAGGAGGAACAATTATTGAAGGTCCGAGGAGGAGAATTTGAATCAGGAGTTTCCCCCCATGCTCCTCAAAACCCTCATGTTCTTATTGAAGAAGGGGCCATGACTAAGGTTGAGATAAGGGCTGCTATTCATAGATTGAGTCAAGTGTTGGCTACCCAAGTTTCTACGGATGCAAGGGTGCAAATGAATCCCAATTATAACGCCATCTCTTCAACGATTAGGGATTTCATAAGGATGAACCCCTACTTTCTATAGTTCTAAGGTGGAGGAGGACCCACAAGGGTTCATTTATGAATTGTTCAAAGTTCTTGATGCTATGGGTGTTTTTTCCAAGAAAAGGCGTAACTAGCCGCCTACCAACTCAAAGACGTAGCTCTAGTTTGGTGTGAGCAATGGAAGGATGACAGACAAGTTATAGAAGGACATTTTAATTGGGGAGCTTTTAAAATGGCTTTCCTTTATAGGTTCTTTCCATTGGAACTAAGGGACAGGAAAATGCAAGAATTCATCAACCTTCATCAAAGGTGTATGAGCGCAAAGGAGTATAGCCTAAGCTCGCTAAACTATCAATGCATTCTCCTGCTATGGTTGATGATTCAAGAGCTAAGATGAACAAATTTGTTATGTGGATATCCGACCTTGTGGTTAATGAATGTAGGTCGTGTATGTTGATTCCTAGCATGGACATCTCTCGTCTGATGGTTCATGACGAACAAATTGAGGACCTAAAGCTTAAGCAAGTTTGTAGGGAGTTGAAGAAGTTAAGAACCGAAGATTAAAATTCTTCCAAAACAAAATTTGAGGTGCAAGAAAACCAAGGTTCAAAAAGTGATATCCCAACCATGGACCTCTTAATGCTTCAAGGGTCAACAAGAGTAAGGTGTCTACTCCCAAGCCCCAAGAGCGGAAGGGTCGTGGTTCATATGTTAGGAATCCTATTTGTTCAAAATGTTGTAGAAAATGTGATGGTAAGGGTATATATGGAACGGGTAATATCTAAGGTTGTGGCAAAATTTGTCACATGAATAGAGATTGCCCTATGATGAAGACTTAAGGAAAGGAAATTGTTCAAGCACAAGCAAATTCCCCAAATCCAAATGCTTCCAAAAAAACATTCTTTTATGATCTCCAATCCCGAGGTTATCAAGAGAGCTCACCGGATGTGGTTACCGGTATGTTACAATTATTTTAATTTATTGAATATGCTTTGCTTGATCCGGGAGTTAAATTATAATTTGTGACCCCTTTGTATCCATGAAATTTGAAGTACTACCGACATATTAGACGAACCTCTTTCGGTTTCTACCCTAGTGGGTGATTTCGTGGTGGTTAAGAGAGTTTATAAAGGTTGTCCTATTTACTTGACCAATAGAATTACATTAGTTTACTTTATAGAACTTGATATTCTAGATTTTAATGTCGCATTAGGAATGTATTTGTTGCATGCTTGCTTTGCCTCTACATTGTTGGACAATGGTAGTCAAATTTCAATTTCCAAGTGAACCCATTTTTTAGTGGAAGGGAGTAAACTCAAATCCTAGGGGTAAGATCATTTCATGTCTAAAAGCTTGCAAATTAATTGCAAAGGCTTTTCTCTACCACATAGTAAGAGTTAGGGATCTTGAATCTGAGGTCTCTCCCATAGAGTCGGTACCCGTAGTGAGGGAATTTCAGGAGATCTTTCCCGATGACATTCCCATAATTCCTCCCAAACGGGAGATTGACTTTTGAATAGACTTATTTTCGGATACAAAACCTAGTTCAATTCCTCCATATCGGATGGCCCCAGACGAGTTGAAAGAAACCTAGTTCATTTCCTCCTTATCGGATGGCCCTGGACTAGTTGAAAGAAACCTAAATCAATTCCTCCTTATCGGATGGCTCCGGACGAGTTGATAGAACTAAAGTCTCAACTCAGGGATTTTCTATATAAGGGTTTTATTCAACCAAGTACATCTCCATGGGGTGACCCAGTATTGTTTGTTTCTACTATCGTCAATTGAACAAAGTCACTATAAAGAATAATTACCTGCTCTCTATGATTTATGACTTATTTGTTCAACTCTAAGGAGCGAGCTATTTTTCAAAGTTTGACTTGAGGATGGGTTATCATCAACTTAGAGTGAGGGAGGTTGATAAAGCGAAGATGCCATCCAAACAAGATATGGTCACTTTGAATTCCTAGTGATGTCATTTGGTCTAACAAATTCTATGGCGGCATTCATGGACCTTATGAATCGATTGTTTAGAAAGTATCTTGATTTTTTTGTAATTGTCTTCATTGATGACATTTTGATATACTCTAGGTGTGAGAATGATCATATGCGACACTTGAGAATAGTTTTGCATGTTCTCAAGGATAACCAAATTTTTTCTATGTTTAGCAAGTGTGAGTTTTGGTTGAGATCAATTGCCTTTCTTGGTCACATTGTCTCTAGTGAAAGGGTAGAGGTTGATCCAAGGAAGAAGGAAGTGGTAAAAATTTTGCCTTGACCTTTGAGTCTTACCGACATACGAAGTTTTCTAAGGTTGGCTAATTGTTGTAGGAGGTTTGTTGAGGGATTTACGTCTATTACATCTCCATTAACAACCTTAACCTAAAAGAATTCCATGTTCGAATGGTGGGAATCTTGTGAAAAGAGCTTCCAATTATTGCGTAGATTCACAACCGCTCGGGTATTGACCTTGCTGGAGGGTACCAAAGGTTTTGTGATTTCGTGTGATGTCTCTCGAGTGGGTCTAGGTTGTGTGCTCATTCAAAATTGCAAAGTGATAGCGTATGTCTCTAGGAAACTCAAACCTCATGAGAAGAATTATCCAAATCATGACCTTGATCTTGCGGCCGTGGTGGTTTCCTTGAAAATTTGGAGGCATTATCTCTATGGGGTACATGTTGATGTGTTCACCGGTCACAAGAGTATATAATATGTATTCACTCAAAAATACTTGAATCTAAGACAAATAATATGGTTAGAACTTTTAAAGGATTATGACATGAGTGACCATTACCATCCCGGGAAGGACAATGCGGTAGAGGATGCACTAAGCCGAGTGTCCATGTGTAGTGTGGCTCATGTGGCTGATAATAAGACATAATTGGTGAAAGAGGTTCTTAGGTTGGCCCGGTTGGGTGTCCGACTAGAAGAATCTTCAAAGGGTTGTGTTTATTGTCCGTCATAACTCTAAGTCATATCTAGTGGTTGATGTGAAGTTCAAGCAACATCTTGATCCCCTATTGATGGAATTGAAAGAATCGGTCCTTAAAAAGAATAATGAATCTTTATCCCAAGTGGAGTATGGGGTACTTAGGTACCAAGGGAGGTTATGTGTGCCGGATGTGGATGGTTTAAGGGAGAAAATCATGGAAGAGGCTCATGGTTCCTGATACTCCATCCATCATGGGGCAACCAAGATTCATCGTGACTTACGTGATATTTATTGGTTGAATAGATTGAAAAGACGTACCCAAATTTCAAACTAGTCAAAGACAATCATCAAGGCCCTGTTGTTCGAACACAAGATATTGATATTCCCACTTGTAAGTTGGAAGACGTCAACGTAGACTTTGTGGTAGGATTACTTTGAACACGTTGACAACATGACTATATTTGGGTCATAGTGGATAGGTTTACTAAGTCAGATCATTTACTTCCAAGAAAAGTTTCTTACACGACGGAGGAGTACGCTAAATTTTATGTCAAAGAGATTGTGAAGTTACATGAGGCCACCTTATCGATCATTTCAGATAGAGGTGACTAATTAACTTCCAACTTTTGGAGATTTTTACAATGTGGTCTTGGTACCCAAGTTAATCTTAGCACCGCTTTACACCCTTAAAAGTATGGACAAGTGGACATCACCATCCAAACTCTTGAAGACATGTTTAGGGCTTGTGATTGATTTCAAAGGGAATTGGGATAATCACCTTCTTTTGATAGAATTCCTCTGAAACAATTCTAAGATCCTAAAGATGACTTAGGTGAACTATATCCTAACATTTTAGTATTGATTTTATAAGGTCCTAATAGGTCTATTATGTGTTCATGAATTAGTGTCTAAGAGTTCAGATAATTTGGAAGTAAAATGTCAAGGGACGACTAAGACGTTCGACGATTAAGTCACCTATCTGCCGCATATGTTGTTTTGTGTGTTATGTGTGATTCATGAGTTTTTAAGGTCTTTAAATGAGTTATTATGATGTATATATTCAGTGTGTCATGTTTTATGGAGTTTGGAGGACAAACGTCCAAGAACGTCCATGACGTTCGAAACATGTGCCTTGAAATGACCTTGTGTGTCTAAGCATGTTTTGTTGGGTTTTACGTGTTTGGTTTGGATGAAATTAATGTGACCGGTGATAAACTAATATACGACCATGTTTGGGTTGGAAACGTCGTGGAAATCATCCCTAAGGACCAACCAAGGGTCACTGAAGAAGAACCCAAAACATGGGATCAAGACTGCCCGAGGCAGTCCCAAACGACGGAGGCATCGATGGCTCGTGGTACAATCGAAGCCCCATCAATGAGTTCCGTTGATAGGGAATTAGTCTTGGGTGTGAGGAGAACCATGTTGACCCTCTAATCCAATCAACGGAAGGACAGGGCGATCCGTTTGTAGACAAATGGTCCGTCGACTTCCAACTGTTGGTGAGTCTGTCCCTGCGTGCAGTTCACTTCCAAGTAAGGGGTGATCTTTTAATTTCACCCCACTTCTAAATAAGAGTATTGGGGGTTCTTTACGGGTCTTTTGGGTATTTTAAACATGTATATAAGTGTTTAACACTTAGAATATTTCATTCTTCCAAATCAAAACCCCAAAATCCCTTAGAATTCTCTCAAGACTCCATTGAAGTCCAAAGTGAAGGAAGAGCTTGGTGTGATGAATTGAGTGGAGATTCTCCATCAAAGTGAAGAATTAGCTTCATCAGGGTATGGATATTGATCCTTGAAATGTTTTCTAATGTTTTGAATTTGAATTGACCAATTTAATGATTCTACCATGGGTTGTTCCATTAATGATTTCTAAATATTGGATAATGATTTAGTTGATATTGTATTGATGATTTTAACCTAAATTATCTATGAAATCATAAATTGGATGAACTAGATTTTGACTAATTTATGGGTTACTTGATATTGACCTAATGTATATGTATTATGGTGTAGATTTTTATGGGCTATCTGATGATGTAATAATTGTATTTGATTGATATCTAGGTTGTATTAGATTAATAAATTTACATTGAAATTACCTAGTTCATTGATTATTATAGTTTTTATGTTGAGTTATTGTTCATGGTCATTGATAATGGCCTTATGTTATTAAATTGGATTATTTAACATTGAATTGAGGTGATGAGGATGTTGTGATGGTAAGCTGCCCTATTTCCCTTTATTTAATGTTAATTAGAATTCAATTATATTGTGTTTGGTGTGTTCCACTTATTATGGAGGTGTTATGTGCTTTACTTGCAATGACGTGGCCTTGTCGGTGTTACTTTATGCATTATGATGATCTGGGACTTGGCTCGGCAAACTACCTGGAATCATGTGGCTTTGTGTATGTAGCCTATTATGTTTGAAGTAGGATCATATTACCTTTATGGCTAGAATGGACAGTTTGATGTTATTAGGAGATCATGTTATACTTACGACTATGTGCTTATATATGTAGTTGAGGGGTGATGCATGATTATTCCTACATGACTTATGAGTCTATAATGGTTATATCGATGATGTAGAGTAATTTATATGGTGACATAAAAATGATAAGGGTCATCCTATGTGATTTAAAGAATGATATATGCTATAGTGATAAGGTAAAATAATTTGTGACTTGTTTGGTGTCTGTGTCCTTACATTAGAAGTATGTATGTATGAAAATTATGCATGTATTGGACTAGGTAGGATTAGTAGTGCACCCTTATCATGTGACTGAAATGAAAAGATATGTGAGACCTTAGAGGATGTTAAGAAGTTAGTGTACGGTAAAAGGTTATGTTATGAATGTTGAAGCGAGCGAGCCGTCAATAGTATTCTTCATGTAAAAAACAAAAAGAAATGATGGACTTAAGGTTAAGTGGTGGAACAGCATCATATTCATCCTTAGGGAAGTCATATGATCTAACTTTAGGTCTCCATTTAAAGGTATGAGATAGACCGAGTGGACCGTTTTGTAGGGTTAAATGTGATTTGGGGTTATGAAGTAGATAAGGAACCTCTTCATGTTATCCTTAATGTCAATTACTCGATGAAACATGGGCTAGCATCGGCTCTGATTTATGTATAAGGGACGTGTCTCTATGGATAATGGACTGAGTTACATGTACATCTAATTATGTTTAGATACTAGGTGCATTAAAAGGCCCTTCATATTTCTTAACCATGTGCAACATGGGATTTCTTTTGGGTTTGGTCATAGTTTACCCTCGCTAGTAGAACACCCTCATCGGAGTTGGTTAGAATTCCAGATTCCATTTCTAGATATCGTGGTCTATGTCGGTTACATCCTATTCTCATAACGTGGGATACTTACTAGCATTAGAGAAGATCTATGAAGCTTAGGTGGTGGTATGGGACGTTATTTATACATTAGTCAATAGGCTTTGAAGGTATTAGTTAGAGTCCCTAGGTCTTATCCAAGACCATTACTTGAATATCCTTTATTTTTTGAATGTCTCCTAAATGAACTAAAGAATGTAATGACTTAAGTTAAGTAAGGCATTGTGTTAATGGTGTTATGACTCGTATTGTTTTATATGTAAGTCGTGCGCAGTATGATTAGTATAAGTAAGTCCGGGAATGAAGATTTTATTGTAAGTTCCCAATTGATAAAAGGAAATATTAGCAAGGATTGGTACTTCCAAATGTGATATTAAGTACGAGTTGTCTAATGTAAGTGCCATTAACTTTAAGTGTGGAATTAATTAGTGGCTGTGCGCTGATTGTATAATTTAATCCAGTGGCCCACCACCCAATAAATGGTGGCTGATTAGGATTAATTTATCCGAGTGGGCCCCACCACTCAAAGCAAAAATTAAAAAAAGGGATCAGGTCATGGAGCTTGCCGTAGTGGAAACGTGTTTGTAGAGGGGGGCTGCCTCCACTTCATATTGTAAATGAGGAGGAGGAATCCACTCAATACTTAAATAAAAGTGGTGAAAATGCATTGCTGCATATCATCTTTCGTCTTCACCACTTGGATTACGCAGGCCATGGAAATGGAGACACGAAACCAACCCGGCAAAATCTGGCAGCAGACTTGCAATAATTGGGTTAGTAATCTCCTTGCTTGGTGTGTTAATTCTTTAGAATACCTTGTTAATTACCAGTAATATTAGAGGGGGGCGTCGGTGACCAGTAGCTTAGAAGTTTGTTTAGGTAGTGGAATGTGCTAAAAGTATGGACAACGGAAACCATTAATCGGATTCTAGTGGTGTCGTGTTGCGTGCTTGCTTGGGTGTTTGATTAATCCAAACTGCGGGAATATTTCTGTTGTTTTTGCGTTATGTATATTTAAAATGGATATGAGTCATACTCCAAGGATGATACGATAAATTAGATGGTTGCGAATTAGAAAACGAGGTTATCGATCGGTTGTGTCGTTGCTTCGCTGCTATGGTTACGAGTCGGAAAAAATATTTTGGGGAGGGGGCTTGTTTATATGATTCGTTTGGGTTTTATATGTGGTATTGGATTGCGGTGGATTAATTTGGGTTGTTGTCGGATTGGGACGACGTAAGGAAAAAAGGGGAAGAAGTGCTGCCGGGATTTTCGTTAGATTTTTAGCTAGCTTACAGATAGTAAAGTGCGAAACGTTTATCTAATTGCGGCACACTTGTTGCTTGTTATAGATTAATAGCTTGAGCAGTAAATTTTGGACGTGCGGCTCGACTATACGTATGTAACGCGGTCCTTCTTCATTGTTTGGCATGAACTTTTAAAAATAAGCGAATAACGGGACAGGTTTGATTACTTACTCTAGAGCGTCTAGTGACGTTATTCGTGCTTCCACAATTATTCCTCTAGATATCGGCTATGTTCTAAGGCTATGATTGATTTCTCATTACCTATGGTAGTTCTTCTTAGAGTCATTGAGATTACGTTCCATATCGTATTAAAGGGTTCCATAATTCTTGATAAAAAGTTGAATCTTTGGTTAATTATCCTTGTTGGTTCGCGTTTTGATTGTTCTTATTGAGTTATAGGAATGATTTTAAATTCCATTATGGTTGCTCCTAATTTATGCTCGTTGCATAGAGTCATGTATTAATTAAGCGGTCCCGGGCAGGGGGTAGGTGGAATGTTCGCGCAGAGTTCAGAGTTTCTTCCTATTGTACCGAGTTCCCTCACTAGGGGGCAGGGTATGTATATGATATATATGATTGGTGATGACGAGGGTTATGATGATGATTGATGAGAGATTGAAGTGATGATATTTTGTCCGAGAGTCCCTTATAGGGAAGCTTGGGCACCTTATATTGTTAATGATATTGCATGATTTTCACTTAAAAGGGTAATGGTGTAGCAATATTGGGTTTCGACTGCAATTATTGGTATCCTGTCATTCATTACCTTATGCTTTTACATACTCAGTACATGTTCCGTACTGGACCCCCCTTTCCTCGGGGGGCTGCATTTCTTTACTGCAGGTGTTGTAGCGCACAGTGCGGTGATCCTCCCGCCTCGGATTATATCTTACTCTGCTGATTGGGGAGAGCTCCAATGTTTCCGGAAGCCCAGTCATTTTGGTAATTAAACTTTTTGAGTCTTTTGCTCGTCTATGGGGTATTGGCGGGGCCTTGTCCATCGATTTCATACTGTAATCTTCGAGGTTCGTGGCAATTTATGTGGGTTGTATATAATATGTTTTGGATAATAGTTTGGGACATGGTTTATGGGATGTCCGCTGTACAGGGGAGGGCTTGCGGTGTTGCGTTTACCATCATTGTGTATTGTTGTAGTGGCAGCCTGTCGGCTACGTGGTTATTATGCGTGGATAGTGGCGGCCTTGTCGGCTCGCGTAGTTGGTACGGTGAATGGTTATTTACTACTTATGAGACAGGTCCTCTTTATATATATATATGATGTGGGGTGTGCTTGATTTGATTTAAATTCCAGATGTCTTAGTTTCAGTTGGTTATATCAGATAGTTTGTATGTGGGTGTCCAAAAATGGGCACTCAGTCACGGCCCATCAGGTTGTGGTCGTGACAAAGAGTGTTTATCAGAACTGTTTCTTTCCTCGGAAGTGTCTACAGACCGTTTCTTAGAGAGTCTGTTTATTGGTGTGTTGTGCACCAAATCTATAAACAGGAAGCTACAGGGACATTTAGGATATCATCCTTTCTTCTTATTCTAGATCGTGCGATAGATGCTATATTAACAGGATAATCCCTTCTCTTAACGAAATCCGTGTGCTTTTTCAGCTAGCCTCCAAAGAAAGAAACAGCGCCCACAGAAGGTCAAAATCGGTTAGCATAATGGTACTAGTACGACCCGGAGAGTTTACCTAGGGCTCGTTGCCCAATCTATGCCTGGTATATGCTCCAGTCAGAGAGGGGGCTCTTCCTACACGCCACCGCCAGAGGAGCTTAGAGTAGTGCAACTCCAGTTTGGGGGGACACCCACCTGTCCCACAGGCCCCCCAACACCCTGAAACCTCCCAGCTCCTCAGGTTAGGGGGGAGGATGGGCCATGAGAGATGCGGTCAGTTGCGAATAGATTAGGCAGGGGGTCAAGGCTCGCAGGCATGGACTAAGGTGTTGGTCATGCGGAAACATATCTGATAGCTTAAGGGCTCGTGACTCTTAAGTTGTCATCTTCTAGAGTTCTTTGGGTCAAGGCCCAGGATGATCCGCAAGAGTTATTTATCAGATGCAGCATACATTGAAGTATAATCAAGCTTCAAAGACCTAAGTCTTTGAGGCTAGTATCATTTGTGGGATGTAGCTATTAATTGTATGAGTCTTGGGGAGTTATCTAGGGTGAGGGTGAGCCTCCCGGGTATGGGTAAATTTGTGGAGGCTTCCAGGGCCACTTCATACCTCCAGAGATGAAGCGAGTAGAGAGTCGATAGATTCTTGCGTTTTTAAAGCAAAATGGTGGAAGAGTTCGAGATTTATAGCTCGAGTTTCATTCGTTGGCTAGGGCATGAGCCTACTATTGTGGTGATATGGCAGACAGGGTTACATCGTTATGTGATGGGATTGGATCGTTATTTGATTGCGGGGGATGGCCAGTGACTCTTCGCCCATGTATTGGACATGCTCGGGGCAGGCATATGCACAGGGGTAAGAGGTGCGGCACCGGGGACATCAGCCAGTAGAGATTATAATAGAGGCCAGCATAAGGAGGGTTAGATCAGGGTATCCTGACGAGTTTGATTGAAGCGGGGCAGTATAGCAGCATGTGTTAGATATCTCCCCGCCAGCACAGAGTGCACCCCCATGTTTTCATGGGTGGGGGTTCGATCGCCCCCTCTATGGGATATCGGAAGCTGGTCAGAGATCTAGGGCGTCAGGTTCACCAGGATGGGCAGGGTTTTTGAAGCCCAGGTCGAGGCCAACTTTGCCGGGTGTTATTGTTTGGGTAGGTCCCATCTGGGGCATTATGAGTTTAGATGCTGTCTTTGTGCTGACAAAATGGCTCCAGTGGGTTTTATGGATTTAATGAATTGAGTATTTAAGCCCTCCTTGATATGGGTTGTTATTTTATTTATAGACGATATTTGGTCTTTAACGTTCAGAAGAAGAGGCATGCAGAACCCATTAAGACGGTACTTAGGGCTTCAGCACCAGAAGTTGTATGCGCTAACTTTTCTAAGTGCGAAATTGGTGACTTCAGTGGCATTCTTGGAGGAAATATTATTGGATGGATGGTATTCGGGGGAGAACACGCAGGAAAAGATTGAGGCGGGTGGTATAAAGACGGGGCCCAGACCTACGGACACCTACTGAGGTACGCAGCTTTCTTGGGGTTAGCAGGACTATTAACAAGGAGATTCGTAGAAAAGTTTGCCTCAATTTCAGGGGCCTTTGACAAGCTAACTCCCAAAAGGCAGCAAAGCTTCCAGTGGTGGAATGATGTTGTGAGCGACGCTTCAGCTATTGAAGGACAAATTGGACTACATTCTCTAGTCCTAACTCCGTCCGGAGGGATCCAGGACGGCTATGTGTTATTGTGTGATTCGGGTTTGTTCTAGGATGTGTATTGATGAAGTTGGCCAAAGGTTATACCTATACCTTCCGCGACGGTCTAGGAAGCATGAAAGAAACTATCCTACTACATTGGAGTTATTTGGTCGCTGGTTCATGCCTTTAAAGATATGGAGGACATTTATGTATATGTGTCCAGTGTGGACATCTATTACAGATCATAAAAGTTCTCCAATAGATTTTTAAACGAAGGAGGTTTTGAACTTACGACAGCGGCGGTGGTTTGGTAGGGGGGTTCGAAGTTGCTAAAGGATTATGATGTTGATATTTCATATCATCTTAGGGAAAGCGAATGTTGTAGAAGATGCTTTAGCCAGAAGTCCATGGGTAGCTTGAAAGATGTACAACAAGAAAGGATGGATATGGTGCAGGGAGATAGATTAAGGGCTATCCAGCCTGGAGTCCCATTGCTGGCTAATTCAGAGATAGTGGAGAGTTCTATTCGAGAGGTTGATTAGTCCTCAATCTAATGAGGTTAAAGAGACACCAATACAAGGACCTATTCTGCACAGTATAGAGAGCAGCTCTTCAAAAGGAAAAAGACCCCATTTAAGGTTAACCTACGGAGTATTACGATATGAAGGCAGATTATGGTACTCGATGATGCGGGCTACGGACAACAGTTTATGGGAGGGGCACACTCTGCCCATGTTCGATTCACCAAGGGTCAACGGAAATGTATCATGACCTAAAATGCTTATATGGTGGGATGGAATGAAAAAAGGATATAGCGGGAGTTTGTTGCTCAGTGGCCGAATTGTCAACCAATTCAAGAATTGAAACATCAAAAGCCATGGAGGATTATTACAGGAGATAGAGATTCCCGACTTTTGAAATGGGAGGATGATTATATGGAACTTTATTACAGCCTTACATCGATGAACGGAAGTATGAACTCTATATGGGTTATTGTAGATAGGCTGACGAAATCGGCCCATTTTCTTCCAGTCAGAATACGTATTCAGTTTGAAGATTATGCGAGTTATATGTCAGGGAAGATAGTGAGGACTTAATGGGCTTCCAACGTCCATCTATATCAGACTAGAGGAGCTCAATTTACAACCAAACTTTTGGAGATTCGTATCAGAAGGGATTGGGGACACAGGTGAACCCATTAGCACAACATTTCACCCCTCAGACTGATGCGGCAGGTCTGAGCGTACTATCAGACATTTAGAAAGATATGTTGGCGGTGGGAGAGCACCTTGGACCTCTTGGTTGAGAGATGTTTTGGGATTAATCCTCTTATCTTTTTGCTCTAAGGTGTGAGAGGATCCCCCAAGTGTTTATAGATGAAGGTGACAAGATAGTGCATGTAGGGGAGTCGAAAATCTATGAGAGAAAAGCCCGGAGTTTGTTAGTTGCTTCGTATCAAGTGGAAAGATGTGGGCTCAAGTGTGGTACACACAATGGAAAGGAATAGCTAGATGAGTTGGGTCGTATTGAGTGGGAAGAATTTAAGGAAGGATTTTTTGGTAAGTTACTTCCCCGTGAGATGAGGGAAAGTTAAGGAGAGGGAAATTTCAATCACAAGCCAAGGCAATATTGAGTCGTGAAGGAAAGTCTTTGACAGTGTCTAAAAGTTGTTCAAATATGCTCCATCTCTTGTGTAAAAATACAAAGGAGTGAAATGAGTCATTTTGTGACGAGTTTTGCCAACATTGTAAGGGAAAATTCTGTACGACGATGTTACATGTTGAATGACCGTAGTTAGACTCATGGTGTATGCACAATAAATTGAAGAGTCTAAACTTTAGAGGATTGCTAGAAACTTAAAAAGGGGTGGACACAATGACCATTAGCAAACTAGGGTTAAGAAGAGGGCTCAAACTCAAGAAGAACCTAGGAGAGTTAAGGAGAAATTTGAGAAAGAGGTGGTTCTCAAAATGAAAAGCCTACATGTGTCACTTGTGGAAAAAGGCACTACGGGAAGTGTCTAGACGGTAATATTGGTTGTTTTGGTATTGGGAAAGATAATCATAATTTCCTATCATTGCTACTAGAGGAAGAGAGTGTAATAAAGATGCTCCTCTCAATTCTTAATTTCATATGTTAATTTTTAGCCAGGAGTACCCAAGTTCAAACGTCCCATCATCCCCATGTCTTAATTCACCTTTTTAGTGATTTTCATGGGTGAGGTCGCAGGTTCGATTCCTAATGACCTCACCTGATTTATACTCATTTATAATCTCATATTTCTTCATCTCTGTGTAGCCAAAACTAACTTGTAATTTGCTGGAAAGTTTTTCACATTTTCAGCTCACTACCTTCAACATTTACACATGAATTCATAGGGTAATTCGTAGATCATTTAATACGTTCTTAGGTGCAATTTTAATGGATTTGTTTAGTCAAGAGATTATCACTCAAATCAGCCAAATTTCAACTCATACGAATATCAAGAATAACATAATCATTTTTTGTACATGAAATACAACTACAACATCACATTTTTATAGCCTTAACCCGAGGCACATAGATACGGTTCAGATAATTTTGGAAAAATATCAACATAAATCACATAATTCCGAACATACATAGAAACACATAATTATCACAAAAACATGTTTCATTCCTACTTTTCTACCAGAAAACATAACCAACCTATGATTCAATGGGAGCTAGTGACAGGGACATGCAATGGGGAACAACCCTAAATTTCGGAATAGATTCGTCTGACCCTTAGAGGTATCTTGTGAAAGGGACCAAGAACATAAAGCTAAACCCATACTTTTTGATTGTTAAAACCTTGAATTTCTGCCCAAAAAAATCAACCCCTAAGAAACAAGTCCAAATCCCCTCAAAGTCAGCACGACTCGAGGGACAAAACTTCTCTTTCTACGAATGAGTTTGTTTGTTTCTTTAAACAGTCTTGTGAGTTCTATCATTGTGAAGAACTTTGGTTTATCTACTGTTTTTTGAAGTTAGTTTTGCAGAGGGAATCGTTAGTGAGAGTGATAGAGACTGTGAAGATAGAGATGAGCTGGAGAGAAGAGTTTTCTTAGGATTAGGAGGTCTAGGTTAGGACTCTTAGTCAATAGTTTTTTTATTTAATTAGGAAAAATGATTTCCTTTTATTTTAACTCAGCTAATAAATAATAAATATAATTAATTACATGACTTTTACCAATAAATTAAAAATAAGTTTAATTCATTGCTTCCACATAGGTTCGAACCAGGTGGATCAAGGACTTAAACTTCAAGAGAACAATTTTGGGCCCTTCCCACCCAAAAAATCCCCTCCACCCTTATTAATTAAAATAAGTAATTATAGATTTAGTGTGGTAATTACGATTACTTACCCTTACGACTTGAAAACACACCATTTTTACCCCTAGGGAACCACTCCAAACCTAGATTTTTCCCTTTTTAAGTTCGGTAAAGACTTCTTCAACTAAATCTTTGTATTCGAGATCCCTACATGGTTGGACCCAACCTTTTATAGATCCACTAACTCCCAAACTTAGTTGGCTTCATTGTAGCAACGGTTCAGAGGTCTGATTCTATGCGCATAAATCCGTTTAAACCCAGTCTAATCATAGGCATTCTAGACACATTATACTTAGCATATTCATTTTTAGGGTTGTTACATCCATGGAGGAAAACAATCTCATCTAGGAAGATTCCACCGAATATGAAGACTTGACGCGAATAAAGCGAGTGGACTTGGTCAATCAATCCACAATCACCCATATGGAATCATAGGACTTTTGAGTCCGAGGTAAAACTACTAGAAAGTCTATTTAATGTATTCCCACTTCCAAGTAGGAATTTGGATCTCTTTTAGTAAGCTACCCGACTTTAGGTGTTTGATCTTTTCTTGTTGGAAATTCATATACTTAGCGACAAACTCCACTGTCCCTTTTAAGACCTTCCCACCAACATATCCCCGTTAGGTACATTTTTTCGACCGCGGATTAATTGAATAACGGGACCCATGTGCTTCTTCTAGGATCTGATCCCTCAACCCATCTACATCACGAACACATAATCTTCGTTGGTACCTTAACACACCATCCCCCCTAAGGACAATGATTCATTCAACTTGCCGAGAACCAATTATTTAAACTCCATTAAGGCTTAATCAAGGTGTGTTTGGAATTCACCAACCACTAGAGATGACTCAGATTTATGATGGAAACTATAGCACCCCCATCACGGAAGAACTTCCAACTTTCATCCCCAACTAGTCAAACCTATGTACTTCCTTGCTAGGTCCTTCTGTCTTCGTTCAAGATGGGTGGGATAGAAACCTATACTCATATGACTTAGGGAATTTGCAAC
This sequence comes from Solanum habrochaites, assembly GCA_027704765.1. Taxonomy (NCBI): domain Eukaryota; kingdom Viridiplantae; phylum Streptophyta; class Magnoliopsida; order Solanales; family Solanaceae; genus Solanum; species Solanum habrochaites. The sequence goes on from JAKWJA010000184.1 coordinate 29,740, forward strand.
TACATCGCCTTTGTCGGGGTTGATAACGGACACTCATATCATAATCTTTTCAACAATTAGCCAACCTTCTTTGCTCAGATCTTTAATCCTTTTGGGTAAACACATATTGGAATATTCTTTGATCGGTTATAAAAAAACATCACATGGAACCCCATACAAGTCATGCCTCTCATTGTACAAAGCAAACACCATGGCCAATAATTCAAGGTCATGAGTGGGGTATTTCACTCATGCACTTTTAGTTTTCTTGAGGCATAAGCTATCACCTTCCCGTTTGCATAAGCACACACCCAAAAATATCTCAAGATGCGTCACAATACACCAAAAAATGCTTTGTACCCTCCAACATGGTCAACACCAAATCGGAAGTAAGCCTATCTTTCAAAAATTGGAAGCTCTTATCACATGGCTCCGACCACTCAAACTTTTTACTCTTTTGGGTCAAAGTAGTCAAAGGAGATGCAATGGACGCGAAACCCTCCACGAACCTGTCGATAGTGACCCACTAAATCCAAGAAACTACTAATGTCAGTCAGAGTCAATGGCCTAGTCTAATTTTTCGCCACTTCCGTGTTCCTTGGGACTACCTCAACTCCCTCACTAGAGATGATGTGCCCCAGAAATGTCATCAACCTCAACCAAAACTCATACCTACTATATTTGGCATACAATTGATGTTCTTTAAGGTTTAGCAATACTACCCTCAAATGACCCATATGATCATTTCATTCTTCATATATACCAATATATCATCAATGAAGACAATGAAAAATGAATCAAGGTTAATTTAGAAATACTCTATTAGTTTGGTCAAATAAATGCCACCGGAAATTATGTGAGGACCGAAAAGACAGGACGAAGTAACTATAATGCCAATACCTAGTACGGAAATGGACGTGTTTGGTATATCATCCCCTATCACCCTAAGTTGATGATACCCAATACCTCAAGTCATCTTTTGAAAAAGTACTTCTCCCCGTGGAGTTGATCACACAAGTCGTCAATACCGAAGGATGAGGGTACTTATTCTTAATGTGACCCTTGTTGAGTTGGTAGGTAATCAATACACATCTGAAGGGACCCCATCTTTATTTCTTCCACAAAAAACAAAACAGGAGCACCCCAAGGAGAAATACTAGGCCATATAAAAACCCTTATCTAGTAAATCCTGAGTTGAGACTTCACTCTTTTAACTTAGCCAGAAGCCATCACGATATGGAGGAATTGATATGAAATTTTGTATCGGTAGGGTTAGCAAAATCAATTGCTAAAAGTCAATTTAAGTTCAGGAGGAATAACCGGAAGGTCATTAAGGAAGGAAGTTTTTGGAAATTAAGGTCTCACGGGTCCAAACTCGATGGGAGGAATTTAAGAGTCTAGATCTCATGGACTCGAATACTATATGATATAGACAACCTTTTGAGATCATTTTGCATAGCTTTTAGACAAGAAATAATACGGACATCTAGGACTATAATTTCCCCCTTCCAACTCAAAACGAGTTCATTGGGAAGTTAAACCTCACCACTTCTTGTCCTACAATCAATGGATGCAAAACAGCATGCAACCAATCATACCCAATATAAATATTGAAATGAAGATATTGAGTTCTACTATATTCAACATAAAAAAAAAACCCAATATTGGACAAACATTATAGGGATAAATTTTCTCTACACCCTTTTTGCAACAACCGACTCACGCATCGGAAGTAGACCACTATTATAAAGGTTCCGCAAATAATGCAGGTAAAAATTTCAAACTTTTTAGCTACTAGGGTTTGTAACAAATGATAAGTAGCACCGGGGATCAAAGTATGAATATACATTCAAGAGAAACTATCAATATACCGGTCACAACATCAGGATTAAGTCTCTTTCTCCCCTAGAGCGTAAAAGCATAGAAGCGGTTTTGCTGTTGAGCACACCAGAACCACTTTCTTGAGCTTTGACCACTAATTCTTACGTGACTCTGTCAGTTGGGACAATCGATGCACTTGTGACACTCTTTCCAGAACTTAAAGCAATTATATGTCCCCTTTAAGGCAATCATGATTTGCTTTTACCACACTTTCCTCCATAAGTTGCTTCTCATTTGGGTGAGTAGTACCTTTTGCCTTAATTGAATTTAGGGGTAGACACCCTATCACCCACTAGATCTGGGAATAGGAAGGGACTTGATTAGAAACCAATTCTTAATCTATGCTTGTCTTGTATCTCAAATTATTCAGAGTGTGAAGAACCTCCATCATATAATCTTGCTCTTTTAGCATCTAAATTTTTTTGCTTAGACCTTGCCTCCTCAACCCTTCTTGCATACACCATAAGTCGGGAAATGTTTATGTTGTCATGTAGCATGGCCGATTGACACTCCTCTTGTATGTCCTTCGACACCCCCGTCACAAAATGAGTCATTTTGTCTCTAGGATCGGAGCCCAAAGAAGGAGCATATTTGGACAACTTAATGAATACCAAAGAGTACTCATAGACACTCTTTCCTCCTTGGAAAAAATTGATGAACTCCGTCACTTTCTCATCCCTCATCTCCCTAGGGAAGAACCTATCTATAAAAGTCGCCTTAAAGATCTCCCAAGTACCCAGACCACCCCTCAACGACCTATTATCCCTCCACTGCACTTACCAAGTTTGATCCACATCCTTGAGTTTTATGTGGCAAACTTGGCCTTCTTACTTGAAGACACCCCCATAGCATATTGTATCTTATAGACCTCATCAATGAATTCTTGGGGTCATTCATCAACCTTAGACCCATAGAAACTAGAAGGGTTCATTCGAGTAAAGTTTCATAGATGGGAAGCCATAGTAGGGACTTGTTGATGAGGACGGGGAGCAATATCTTGATCGGGTTGGGCCATCATATCTTGGGCTTGAACTTTTGCGGTTTGTACTTGAGTATTCACGGCTTGGGCCATTTGAGCAAGAATAACCCTTATCTCATCCTCCGTCATAGGTGGAGGGTTAGTCGGGGCTTGCTCCACATTAGCATTTTCTTCAAGTGGGGGAACTTTCTCATCATGGAGAGGATCTCCTACTTTAGAAAATTCTTCTGCAAGTCTTTGAGCAACATTCCTTCTAGTGTTCATGCTTCCAATAAACACAATAACAATTGATTAGATTCGAGAGCGATTCCTAAGCATTATTCATATGTCCACTTCATAGTGTGGCACGCTTCCAATTATGAATAACAAACTACAAAGACGGTGGTTAGGAGAGATTACATAACTCAACCAATACTCACCTCTGCTTTGATACCAAGTTGTCACATCCGGGATAACCACTAAGACGTAACCGGCATCGTTGTCCTTTTCAAGGAGTAAGACTAGACTCTTAGTCTCATGTCATTACATTCATAGGATGAAAAATTTGAAAAAAATTAAAACTTTCATCTTCACTACTTGGAGGTTTACATAGACATATACATACACATAATATCTATTCATATATAGTATACCTTGACCCTTCATATAGGAATGTTACAGTGCCTTATGCTTTTATTGCATATCCATATACGTAAAATATAGAAATAGTTTCAACACTTGTGTCATCTTATACCATCTAAACAATTATCACAATATGGGCATAGCCTTAAATCAATTCAATAAGACCATGTATAGGTCATATGAAAGTACATTATTCAATTAAAAATAAAAGTAATGATTGAAGTCAACAAGGATCATAATCAAAAATTAGGGGGGTCAGCTGGAATGTGGCATTGCCCTGAAAGTTGAGGACTAGACCCCATTTAGGAAAGTAAGAATACAAGCTTGAACAAGTCTCCTCACAACTAGTCAATGACCCGAACCTAAAAATGTTTGAGCAAACAGAGGAAAATGGGTTAGCCACTCCACATGTAACTAGTATGATTCTTATGCACACTACACAAGCAAACAGGCGAAAAAAGGGATTTTTAATCGAATTCATGTAAATTCACCCCTGATCGGCTTAAGCAAAGTCAACTAAAGTTCATATAACCAACCAAAAATGGATTACTATCTCAACAATTAATACTATCCCAATATACTTAAAAACACTGACTTCACCTACAACCCTAACATCAAGGATTAATATACAAGAATAGATTAGAGTTAAATTATATAATTAATAAGCCAAGACAAACTTACTCCAAGTCCTGATCAGCAACAAGTGCGATGACAAGCAAAGCCCCATCCACTTACTAAATACCACAGCCCCCCTCCCCATCATCAAAAGAAAACATGATCAATGTCCAACTTTACATTTCATGGCATTGGGTTTACATATCATCATATATTAACGTTCCAACCCAAGGCATATTACAAAATGAACTAATCAACATATAATATCGACAATGTGCCATGGTCATCATATACATCATACATTATCATGACATAAACATATAAAAGAACCTCTTCATAAGGTTCCCCTCAAGGCTAACTAGTGAAATTTTTAGGTAGAGTCTATTACCCCTAACTAGACTAAGATAGACCACTTTGGTTATCCAAGTTAGAGTTTCAATTCCTTTAATTACTTTTCCCTTTTGGGGACATCTTTCCCTAAACCACAATGACCACAGGAGCTAGTTTGGAAATATGGGTCATTAAACCCTACACCGAAATGAAGGAGGATTACTTGCCAAGTTGTATACCAATCATTTGAAACATTGCAATACGTGGATCCACTAGATCGTTCTTCCAATGGGGGTGGTCGGGTAACATCTTTTAAAGAACTAGGGAGGATTTAGTTGGAACCCTATTTATGCGCGATGCAATATAGTCTCCAATCTCAAGATTAATATAGTGTTCCTACCTCCCCTATGTGGCAAGGGACACTCCTCTTTCTAGTTCACTTGGTGCTAAGCTAGACACCCTTTTTTAAATGTCTGTAATCCTTTAATTATCAATCATAGCTTAATTTAGGTCATAGGGTCTACCCCTTGTATAATAATCATCATCATTATCTCAATAAATAATTGTAGAGTATAATTCCTTTCATCAACAATCATATGTGTGAGGTTAACACATTAGAATTTCAACTATATTGAATGGTCACATTGATAGTTTTCACCAGCGTGATATCACATACACCCTAAATAAACCTCACAACATAGTCAAGAACATTTCAAGCAAAATCAGACCATCCTATAATCTAGTATAAGGCATGATCCAATGTAATATCATGATCTCACAAAATTAATCCAAATTGGAAGTAAAGATAGAGATTCTCAATACTTACCCAAGTGGCTTCATCATATTATCATTTGGTCTTACAATCAAACCCATTCTTTGGGAGTAACATGATCACACAATGATAACCATTAGAAAACAAAGACAATTTGTATCTCTATAACCACAAACATTCTTTAGGTCACAATGGAGACAAGATACATAAGATAATTTCACATTATAAATCATAACCCAAATCAACATTCAAGAACTAGCATGATAGGCCTATAAGCATCGAATTTAATCATAATAACACCATAGGCTAGTTAATCCAATCAACAATAAAATAATTTAATGATACAATACATATAGTTCAAGATCACTACCTAGGATTAGGGATAGAGATCATACTCTTCAATTTAGACCAAAACATCAACAATTACCATAAACCAAGTTAATTCATGTTAATATTACTCAATATAACTAAAAGGAAAAGAAATCATGAAAAACTGACAATCCATAACTTCAATTTCGTAATTGAATGAAACCCATAAGAAAACTCAACTTTTTGAAATCTTTTTTGAAGGAACCAGTTGAGGAATGAGTCTCAAAGGTAAATTAAACCCATAACTTAATGTTTGTCAACAATTTGATGGTGAATTTGTACCTTTAAAAACCCAAAAACCTAGTCCTTGCTAGTCCTCAATAGTGAGTTTATGTAGAGAGAGAAATAAGAGAGAAGGAAGAGAGTTTATTTGAGAGTTTCCTTTAGGTTAATGAGGGTTGAAGGTATTTATAGTGGGACTTTATCAACTTAATTAGTCTCCCTTTAATCCATAACTAACCCCTAAACCACTTAATTTATTGAATAAGACCAACTTAAAGTAGGCAGAAAACTTGACCTTGACAGATGAAACCCCGATCGACGGGCCGTGAGTGAGTCGATAGACAGCCCCCCTCCGTCCGCACTCCGTCGTTCTGGTCACAAGATTGTTTCAAGAGAGGTCTTCCACAAATTTATAAGGGGGGACAACGGTGCTCGACGCCCGTCGACCACCACACGGACCGTTAGCCTGCACTCTCCACTCCATCGATGAGTTAGAGATTGTGCTGGTGAAGAGACTTCTCACCAGCGTATGTGTGGGACGCGGTTTTTGCCTATGAACCACCATGTAGATACACACATGGGACGTCTTCTATCCTATCGATGCACATTGCTAGGCAGCATTGCATCAAACTACAGAGGTCTTCCTCAAGGGCCCTTTGTTAGTCCTTGGGGAGTCGTACCCGGACGTTTCGACCATGAAACAACTCAAAATCCTATTAGCTACCTTTGAACCAATTTTTCGTACATTTACGACTCCTAAAAGTTATTAAAATAGGCTAAGGTACACTAACATCCCTTTGAACACACTTCCCGATTGTCATGGACGTTCTTGGACATTTTGGTTCATAAACTTCCTAAATGTCCTATATTCATTTAAATGGACTTAGAAAAAGTAGCTAGACCTCATTACACCTATGTTAATCTTTACAATGTGTCTTGGATTTTTTTCAAGGTGTTAGAGAAAGTTAAGAACTCATCTTCCACAAAAGACTCCTATACAACCAAGTAAACAAGAACTATTTGTTTTAGGCTTGAATAAACACATAACAAAAGGTTAAGGGTACTTCACTCCCAACAACCATACTCTTCACCATACTCCCCCAATTACGAAAAATCCATTCCAAGGTCAACATAACATTACTATAGGGAACTACCTCAAGGCACCTTAAACCATAATAACACTTTCCTACCAAGGTCTATATCACTATGATTAAGGACTCTCAAAAGTTTTATCATCTAACCACTACATTCCCCTTACTAGGAGAACTCACCTTTACTCTTTTTAATCTCATCACCTCACTTCCTATAGTTGGGGTATTAACAAAATTAAACTATCTTAACAACCACTCCTTCATATTCTCTAACAATATAACTTACCATTCTTTCCAACTACACTAACCTTCAAAACGTAACCAAACCAATCTAAGGTCAAAATCACCTTCTATCACCTTGACTCATCTAACAAGTCACATTACATCTTTTCTCTCCCTTAACACAAATATCATAAAGTCACCCTCAAGGGACCCACACATAAGGGAAATAAGGGAAAGATACCTTATACAAAGATCTTAGGCACGATTACATGAATGAAGAAGTGAAACATTTCCCTAAATCTTATGCTCTGACACCATCTTTATCACGACCCACAAGTACACCCTAGAAGTTAGGTTATCCTTGTGTCTTCAAACGGCAAATGAGACTTCAAGAAGTCTCATCTAAGCCTCTCGTATCATTCATTGCATAATAAACATTATAAAATAGGTAAGAATTTAAAATTTTATTCACACACGAAGAACACTTTCATAAACAATACGCAAGCGGAAGACTTTCTTTTAAAACATTTAATCTTTACAACATCTACTTGAACCATCTAAACTTTAGAGTATACAACACTTGGGACTAATCCCATACAATACAATAAAATAAAGTCTATGACCTAAGGGACGTGTGGATATTGTCTTCAAATCAATGAGGTCTCACCAATAGTGCATCATGGCTGTTTTAAACATTTATTTGAGGTCAAAATTTATATGGCATGAAATTTTTACTTAAGAAGAAAAGCCTCCAAAAATCTGTTAAGAAAGTATCCGACTGTCATGAAAGAGGTCTAGATCCTAGACAAAACCGGCGTCGTTGACCTCTTGAAGGTCGCAGACGAGACTACATATGTCATCATTACATCGTATAGGTTAATTTTAGCGGAAAATTTCAAACTTTTGTTTTCTTTAATGTTTAAATAGACTTGAATTATATCACATCAGTTCACAACAACCATCGAATAATAAGATATTTAAATGAAGGAATTAGTTCATAACTGAATTAATATAAAGTGTCCAAAATGGCACCAATACGACGTCAGAAAATAAGTAAGAAAGGAACGCTAGTGGAACATCCTCCACTAGCTCATGCCTACGTCTAATCCACTAGCTTATGCCTACGTCTAAGATATAATATAAGAAAAAACATCCACGAAAGAATGAGTTCTACCAAGTCTGGGTGAATGCTCCACGTCCGGATAGCTTCAACGTAGTCTCGTATGATCTAGCATCCACCTGCACCTGCACCTAAAAGTAGAGGGTTGTATGAAATTAGTACACACTTGTACTAAGTATGGGTGTATGAAAGCACACACCAAGGACATGCATAATTAAAAACAGCTCTCTCCTAACGATATGAGTTATGGAAGCAAAGTCAGTTGGACTTGCCAAATCATATTAGTAAAGTCATGCTATGAGAGTAACATGCACAATCATTCTTTTAATATTGACATATCACATAACATATTTCATTTAGCACATACATATATCACATATCATTCGTTCATATGTCGTGAAACCTTGGAATCACGGACTTAACATTAGCACTTCTCAAATGAGGGATCAAAATATGGGACCTCAACTAGGGATCCTTCTTTAGCAAACACAGAGTCCACTTCATTCATTCATACGTACATCATTTTCATTTATTTATATACCTAGGATGTTGTTTAGGACTCTCATCGGGTTCACTGTGCAATGACCAACAATGACACAGTGTCATTACTTGCGTCTAGTTCATCTCTTGATTATCCTATCCAAACTCCTTTGGTATCAAACATTTGATTGTGTGTATTACATGAGGTTGGAATCATTCTTTCTTTGGGAACTTTAACTTAAACCGACATTGACCATGTGAGCTTCATGAAATCTAGTGTCTACCCCACACCGAAAAGAGGAGGAATCACTTGCCAAAGTGAAACCAAAACATTCTAGCGTATATAGGGAAATGAACCCTGCTAGAACCCTTGTTGGCAGCATAGGTTCAAAGACTAGGAGATATAAGGAGAACCATACCCTCCTAAATGGATAGTCTCGTCTCATGAGATTTACAGGAACCTGTGCCTTCCTGAAAGAAGGAATCGCAACTCATTGATAGCCTATCGGTGCTCTGTATAAAGTTTCAATACATTAATATGACACATCATAGAAACTGGCTTCTAACATGTGGGCATCATTTCTCATTAGATTTTTCATCTCATCATTAGTATTAAGTGTGCATTAATCTAATACTTCAATTAGAGTGTTTCTTAGAAACTGGTCCCTTTATTAGTTTTACACTCTTATAGGTGAGTACGATTTTTTGTAACACTTATTAGGCTCATTTGAGATTGATATCATCTTTAATATTAGCCTCTTATCATGTTGTCACCACATTTATGAAATTTAGCATATTAGCTCTTCATAATTACTTACCCATTACGTCAATGTTTATTTCGTCATATGCCAATACACTTGGCCTTTTATTGTGTTTCACACTCTTACTTAACCCTCCAGGGGTCACATCATTTCATCACATACATCTTACGTTCAATTATTTTTAAACGTACGTTGGACTTATGAATCCATACATATAAGCCATGAGCCTTCGTTCATAATTCTTCTAAGTGACATACTTATCCAAGATTATGTGGTACCAGACTTATACATATTGTAAGTATGCCAAGGTCTCGAGTTTGATTCTTCTAGGTGGAATTTATTAACTATTTATTCACAAAAGACTTATGGATAAATACGAGATTGGGCAAGGAAACCTGATTTCAAATCCCTTGAGCAACACTTAGTCTTAAATTAATTTTTGATTTAAAATTTCAACTTGGGGACCTAAGGTCAAGCCCCAACGCCCACACTTCTTTTTTCTTTATTTTCTTTCCTTCCTTTTTCGTTTGAGGCCGAGAGGGTATGGGATCGATCCCCCACAACCTCAGTTTTACTTTTCTTTAACTATTCTCCCACTTTCCTCACCTATTCGAGAGGTTGTGGGTGCGATCCCCACACAACTCATTATATTTATTTTTCCCTCTTTCATTTCTTCACTTGAGCCTTACCCCATTTAATGTACCCCTTACCTGATTTTTATTATTGAATTTTCCGCAGCTTACATTTGGTGAGGTCTCGGGTTCAATCACTGATAACCTCACACATTTTTAAAAAATTTGTGAAACACAAATTCTCAATGTTGCCTATGCCGAGACAAAATTTCTAGATTTTTTGAATTTCGGTCACGTTTTTAGTTAACCTTTTCTCAGCATTTATATGTTAGATTCTTAGGCAATTCACTGGATATTTCATACATTTTTATATGCACTTTTTGTGGTTACATTTCCAAGAGTTTTCACTCAATTCATCAACATCACACCTCCCATGAACATCACGATTTCTACAGTTAATTGCATACAAAAACGCAAGAATTTAACATGCCATTTTCACATAGTTTTGGAAAAGACATACTTAATAACCACATAAATCCGAGAATACATACATGAACATAATCATAATGAAAACACATTACATCCCTAAATTCTACCAGCAAACATACCCAACCTACAACAACAAATGAGAGCTATTGACAGGGACATACAAAGGGGAAACATTCCTAGTTTTTGAATTAGAATACGACTCAATCCTAGGGGTCTATTCGGAAAGGGAACAAGAGGAGGAAACCCATAACTTTTCTGTCGTACAACACTATTTCAAAGCTGATCCAACGTATTGCCAACTCGCATGAAAACAATGCTTCACCACCGAAACCTCATAAGTAACCCATCGAGAAAAATGTTTTTGCTTTTCATTTTAAGTTTAGTGTTTCTTTAGAGTTTTTGCGTAAAAGTTCTTCATGAGTGATGAACTTTTGATTTTGATGAAGTGTGAGAATGAGAGTGGAGAGACATGTGAATGAGAGTGGAGAGATGTGAGAGTATGTTTAAATGTAGGAGTTTTAGGTAAATTCTTAGTCAAACTAGGAACCTTTGTTATTTAAATTCAAAATCTCATTTTCTAAGGCTTAAGTTAAATGATAGCATGCCCTTACTTAAATCATACAATTAAATACCAATTAATTCAACTTAATATTGCTTCCACCAAGGATTAAAAACGGGTGAAGCTTTACTTGCGAATCGGGTCAATCCGGGTCGATCGACCCACACAGTCCCCTAATTATTACATACTTAATTAATTATTTACTTAGGGTAACTACAATACTATCCTTAGGCTGGAAAAGACCATTTTACCCTTAGACCCTCCAAACCTAAGATTACCCCTTTCAAGCCTAGTTAAGACTCATCCTAGTGAATCTTAATATTCGGATGCCCTACATGAATGGACCCAACCTTGACTAGATCATCTAACTCACCAAGTTTGTTGGCTTGGCTTGTGCATCAAGTCATGTGAACCTGGTTTAATCCAGGCATCTAGGTACATTAAGTCATTACTTCGCATAGTTATTTCGGGTTGTTAAATTATTCCTCCTTTAGGAACATTTGTCATCAATGACACTTTTAATTATCTAGCACAATTGCCAGTCATAGCATAACATAAGTACTTTATACATTCAATCAATAGCAACAAAGAATAGAGGAGATAAGGAACTTAGACTTAAGAGTAGGAAGTCTTACCTCAATAGCTGAAAAAGATGATGATAACGGGATCTCATATCGGACTGGGCCTCCCACGTAGAACCGCTTATAAGATGGTTCTCCACTACCTACTTTTGGCACCTCCGTGTTTCTTCTCCGCCCTTCACCTGCTGGTCTAAACTCAATATGAACCTCCTTTGTACAGTCTTCATCACCCCCAACTTCATTGTAAGAATGATGCCGTGTCACCAGGCACTTCTTTTAACTTGAACATGAAACACTGGGACAGGAGCTAGCTCGAGCAACACCAACTCATAGCCACCTACCCACAACTCTGTAAATCTTGTATGGACCCAACGAACTCACACTACTCAACTACTTCCCTTCCTGCCAACCTCATCACTCTTAGTGGGTTTATATTCTTCAAGTAGACCTGGTCACCAACCTCAAAGTCTAAGGGCTGCTTTCTTGTTATCATACATAAGACTTTGCCACTGTAAGCATAGCCAACCTGTCCCTAACACCCTGACTTCTATAGGCCTCATGAAGATCTCTTGAACCCAAATGATGACTCTCAACTCGAACCACCCAATGGAAGACCTACACCTCCTACCATACAGTGCCTCAACGTTGCATCCCAATGCTGAGTATACTTAATTTATATGAAGACGCTATAATGGCATTGCTCATCCAACACCTGAGTCAATCACAAGCTCCCAAAATGTCCTCCAATGTCTGAATGATGCGTTGTGCCTGTCCATTTATTTGAGGATAGAATGCAGTACTGAGTTTTACCTGCGTTCCTAAGCTCTTCATGAAGGATCTCCAAAAATGTGAAGTGAACTGAGATCCTCTATCCATAATGATAGACAAAGGAATCCCAAGCCACCTCACAATCTCATCAGTGTAGAGTCTCGCATAATCCCTCGGCTCTGTAAGTAGATTTCAAAGGAATAAAGTGGGCAGACTTAGTCATCCTGTCCACAATAACCCATAAGGAGTCATGCTGTCTCCTAGTCTCTGAAGACCAACCACCGAAGTCCCTATTAAGGCCTCCCACTTCCATTCGGAACGTCATCACTGAGTGAGACACCATTCTTAAAGGGGCTCCGCTTTAACCTGCTTACAATTAAACACCTAGTCACATACCAGCGCTGTCCTTCTAATTTCCATAAAAAAACTCTCTTGAGGTCTGATACATCTGGTGGAACTTTGATGTATGGAATACTGAACATGGGCCTGTGGAACTCTGTTTCCAATATCGACGTGTGGTCCACCACCTATCTGGTACCTAAGTATGCCGTCATCTCCCAAAGCAAAGGTCTCATTCATCTTTATCATCATTGAGTCCTTCAACTCCATCAATGCAGGATGAAGATGCTGACCCTTCTTGACTTCAACTATCAAGGATGATTTGGCAGTAGGATGAACTGAAACAACCCACTAGTAGAGTCAATCAACCGCAAACCCAGTTTGGCCAGTCAGTGTACATCCTTCAAATAAGATTTTCTTCTCATCATCAACGTGGATCCTCCCCCCCCCCATGATCAACCTGCTCAAAGCATCAGCTACAACATTTTCCTTCCCTGGATGGTAGTGGACATTCATTTCATAGTCCTTCAATAGCTCCAACCATCTACGCTGACGTAGATCCAACTCCCTCTACGTCAACACGTACTAGAGGATAATTTTTCTCATGAACCTTGACCTATTTGAATTCATAGGCTATCACCTTACCACTCTACATAAGAATACAACACAAATATACCCTACATGCATCACAATAAATAGTGTTACTCTCACCACATTTAGGCAACGTAAGAAGTGGGGCTGATGTGAGTTTGTCCTTGAGCTCTTGCAAACTCTTAACACAAGTTTCCTCCTATTCGAACTTGGATTTCTTCTTAGTCAAAGTTGTTTGTAGGGCACCAATTGAAGAAAATTCCTCCACGAACCTCCTGTAGTAAACAACCAATCCTAGAAAGCTATGGATATCGGTCGGAGTAAGACGTCTTGGACAATTCTTAATAGCCTTATTCTTCCCGGAGTCCACCTCCACACCCTGATCAGACACAACATAACCGAGGAATGTCATTGATCTAAGCCAGAATTCACAATTGCTGAACTTGGAATACAATTGATGTAGTCGAAGTACCTGGAAGTTTTGTCTCAAATGTTGTTCTTGCTCTTCTTTGGTATTAGACAAGATAAGGATATCATCAATGAAAACTATGACGAAAGAATAAAGGTATTCACGAAATATTAGGATCATGAGGTCCATAAATGCAGCTGAGACATTAGTGAGACCAAATGACATGCCGAGGAACTCTTAATGACCATAACAGGCACGAAAGGTTATCTTTGGGTATCTTCATCTAACCTAAGGCGAGGATACCGGACGATTAGCATCTTGAGACAAATAAACTAGACCCTTGGATCTCTTCTAATAATAATCTATTATGGACAATGATCTTGTTCTTTATAAATGACTTTGTTGACTTGCAGATAATTCGTACACCGTCCTCCGGTTTAATATTTCTTATGCCCAAAGAGCACTAGATCGCAGAGTGGGAGATGCTTCGGCGGATAAACCCTTATCATGAGAGTCTTTAATTGCATCTTCAAGTCTTTGAGTTTAGATGGAGTCCTTCTGTAGGAAGAAATTTAAATTGGTTTGGTACCGGGATTAGATGAACGCACATCAATCTCTCGAGGGGATGGCTCTAGGACAATCATCAGGAAAAGTAACCTTGGAATCATTCACTACAAGCACAGAGTCTACGAAGGATGCCGATCTTGATCATTTACACTCACACGATGGCATACAATTCCTTGGACATCATTTTATTAGCTTTTATGCTCGAAACAAGTGGACTTGAACGACCGAATGTACCACTCCAAGAAAAACTGTACTTCTTTATTTATCTAGGAAACAAAATCTCACAACCCTACCGTTTTATCTGAAATTGGAAAAAAAATTGTTGTTGAAGAATTCTCATTTTTGTAAGAGTCGCCACTTAATTTTTAAAGAAAATTAAGAAAATGGTAATTTTCAAACAATTAAAAGAGGAAATCATTTGAAAACCATTAAAGGGTTTGGGGATTCTGTTTAACGTCTCAGGAATGTATTAGGCACCTAAGACGTTCCGCTTAAAACGGTTATCGGACAACTAATCTTTATTTGGCTAACATTGCTTACTTTGAATTTTGAAATAAAATTTATGCAAGCTGTGTTAGAAACATCGACTTTTACTATTCAATTGAGACTTGCCAAATTTAATTTTCTATGTATGTTATTATTTTCTTTTGAGTAATTTAATACGCGATAAAAAAATGGCGCTGGCGAGGATTTGCAAGTTTTTAACATTACAAGTAGCGACAATCAATCAAAATAGGTAAGCGATAAGTAAAGAGAGAGGGAGAGAGATTTTGGGACCAATCCCGGGTTCTGTCTGCCTTGACCAGATTTTGGACCCACCTACTTTTTGGGGTTTTTTAACCCATTTTTGTTTCGGGTTTTCACACCATTTGATTTCCTTTCCTACATGTCCTAGGCTAAGCCAATATGAAAAAAATACAACAAAATGAGGAAAAACGCCCAAGGGCTTATGCCCGAAAACAACACGATAAGGAAAAGAAAATAAATAAATTGGGCCTTTCTGGCCCAACTTCTTCAAATATCTGACTTGCTTTGGATCCTTTAACCTTGGTCCTGTTCCGTGATTCTACGGGGTTGACTCGATGAAGGAAATACTTTGGGCCCTTTGCGGCTCAAGGTGAAATGTGCGGGAGAGAGGAAGTAGTCCAACAGACTCGTTTAATAGTTCATGCAAGAAAAAACAAAGAGAGTGTAATTAGTAAGTGACTAAAGGAAAGGTGATCTAAGTAATTATAAATCAAGCTAACTGACAAACAACTAGACACAGATGGACAACCACTCTTGTCAACGAAACAGAAGAAACAAAAACATGAAAGGATTAATTTCATATGCTCTTCATGGAACAAGAATATTATTACTTTGCCACACTAAGTGAGTAATGAATTGAAAGGAAAAAGGCATCTAAATTATAGATTGCTATAACGGATTAAAGGGATACAATTTCTTGCAAATTTGATATAAAGGAATCAAACATTGCACCCATGGTAATTAATAAATAGTTACAACAAAATATAGCGATACATTGCAATAAGCTCGGCAAAGTTACATACTTAAAAATAAGCTAGTAACTCATGATGCATGTGACATGATATATAACAATGTTGGTCAAACCCAAGTATAAACAAATTTGATAAATAACAGCAAACATACTCATCACATTGCCACACTCATGACCCTTCAATCTAATAAAAGGAAAAAACTACAAGATAAATTGATAGCTAACTGTAACTCATCTAATAATTAGCTAACGATGACAAGATGGATTGGAATATTTTGCACTACTAAAGATACCAATTGCAAGTTGTTAAAAAAATCTGAATAAAGGAACATGTGGTAAAAAAAATTATAATCAAGGAAGTATAAATCAGATCCTGCAAAACTCGGCTATACACGCTTGGGTATGAAAAACAACAAAACACCACTCCAAAGCATAAATCACAGACTTAAGAAAGAGCTCCTGATTAATTGATTTCAATATTGCTTCAAGCGTTTCGAACGGACGGCAGAAACAGAAATTAAACAACTATAAGCAGTGGAAAGAGGCATAAGCAGCATGGTAAGACACGAACGTGGAGAGATCGAAACAACTTTTGATGAAATACCAGGCTCAAAACAACGTACCATTGAAAATATTAGAGTCCAAAATTAAATTTTAAATTTTGTAAATGAAACATTAATTTTTAAATTTTTAAATTACAATTTTAAGAACTTTTTTAAATTCACCTTTTTAAAAACTTTCACTAACATTCACAATAATAATATTGTTTTTTTCTTTTTTTTTTTTTTTTTTTTTTTTTTGTGCTAATTCATTGATTCACAAAATCACTAGTATGTCCTAATACTTTAAGGACTCAACAATTTGATATCTTCCAATGCGGGCATGAAACACATGAGTTAACAAATAAACCTACACCTTGTTCTCCTCGGCGGAAAACTTTGTTTAATTCCCTCATATGATTGGAAAAGATAAAGTGCATTTGACTTAACAAACAGAGATATCCAACAGAATACGATAAAAATGGCATCAAAAATTGATAATGACAAGGATACACTTGTGAAAGACCAAACATAAAAACTATAAAGGACTAACTCGTTTAAACTTTATCCATAACAAAAAAATCTAGAGCATCCAACAAAACCATCAATATTTGCCCAAAACTATAACCCGTAGGATAGTTTACCTTTTACTAGGCAACGAGCTGGGACGAGAACGGAGATGCGAGTTGCGAGCTTCCAAGACCTTGATATCGACCTTCGACCCGAGCAAGCGAAGCTTCCAATCGATATGCTAATATAAAGAAAGACTCTCTATATTTCCCTCCTCTTATAATACTATTTTTGAAGTAAAGAAAGTTGTTATCTCCTTTTTCAAAAAAAATCCCTCCTCGAATGAAGAGGGGAAACATGTTATATATACAAAACTAATTAGGGTTCCCTCAGGAAAAAGGTCCTTCACTCCCCTTTCAAGCCCACAAAATGAAAAAAATTAAAAAAAAAAATCTTCAATTCAAACCTATCCTCCTAACAGAATATCCTCCAAATGATTCCTTCATACTGAAAGTATTAAAAAACATGGGTGGCTCGGATCAATCGATTATCATTGACAAACGACGTGGAGCGATCTCCTGCGAGCAAGGACGAATTGCAAATGCAATGCTGAACCGCCAACCTGCCATAATCGACAGTACTGTGCGGGTGGCGTACCTATACTAGAAAGAATACGTTGACTGTTGCTCATGCGAGAGGATGGGTCGTGAAGTCGATGAGGTGTGTGCTCTATGCTTGGCCTTCACGCATCACTTCGAGGTCCTTCAGCGCGGAGAGGAAAGAGAGCGGAGGGGAAGAGTAACAGGGTCGGGTTGGGGAGGAGAAAAAAAAGGAGAGGTTGGGGTTGGATATCAAAAGCATAATCTGGTTTAGTGTGGGCCGGATGTGGGAATGGGATGGAATAGGAATGAAAAAGGAGAAACATTATAAGTGCCCAAAATGGCTTGCTCAAACAAATTAATATGGAATTGACTAATATAAATTACTTAGACAAGCTTCTTAAAATTAACAATATGAAATAATCGACTTAGTTGCGAAATATTTAAAACAATAAAACCTTTTTGAGATGATTTTCAATAATCACGACACTATAACTATTTATGAAAACCAAATATATTATGAAAATCTAATAGGTCCATTAAAAGTAACTTCAAAATTAATTTAAGCATTATGAAAATACAATTTATTTTAAGTTGTTTTGAATTAATAAACTTGTCAGTCAATTTATCGGATAGAGTCAAAATTTGGGTGTCAACAACTGTCCCTCATTTACTTGGATTGATGCAAGCAACTTAAGGAAAATGAAATTGACCAAACCAATTTTGACAAACCCCATTCATCTTAAAATGAAGGATTGTAAAGACTTCAGGAATATGCTTAACCCGAGAACATGATTTTCCTACATATCTCAGGCTATATGGATTCCTACTTTGTAAGTTTCGCTGATCGTTTGAAAGGAAATCCTTATGTTTAGATACCCTTGGTCACAATATGTAATTTCCAATCCCCCGGCGTATTGTCAGTCTTTGAAACTTACTTCTGGTAGATTGAATTTCCAGATGCAAGTCATTTAAGACCAAACTAAAGCAAAACCCGCATGCCCTTGTGAGAGGGTTTGGTTTTATTGTGGTGGAAGTCCGCTCTCTGCTCGCTTCCTATCGAGTTTGATCCCCTCTTTGACTATGTCCCAGTTCGCTGCTAGAAAAGTTTCACGTTTTGCTTCGTCCCTTTTTGACGGCGTCCGCACCTACGGTTTTTGGCAGAATTCATCCTTTCGGATGCTCTGGACAAAGACTGAGTATACAAACTCCGTCAGCTAAAAATGCAATTAGATGGAGACAGGTCCTTTTACCATGATGACACTCCATTGTTTCTCCTCGATATTTGACGTCACTCCGTCGGGTCCTGACGTAAAGAACATAATGCGTTATGCTTGTGTAATGCAATATAAGCGAGCACCCTCACAGCATGTTAGAATTTTTTTCCCATCCCCACAGAGTGCACCCCCCCCCCTTTTCAATGGGTAGGGGTTCGATGTATGGGAATATTCCTAAGCTTTTCAGAGCTCTAGTGCGTACTGGGTCACAGATGGGAAGGGTTTAGCCAGTCGAGGCCACCTTTGCCTCGTGTTCTCGTTGTGGAAGGTCCCATCGTGGGAATGGTCGTTGGTCCACCTACCAAGTGCGGTTTTTCTTGTCGTCCTTCAAGGGCCATACTATGAGGAGTATCCCTTAAGGTAGTGTGCAGGGGTATGGAACAGCCTACTGGGTCCGTGCTGGTTCTCTTTTTTGGTGGCTATGCGCCCTACGGGCAAGATATTCAGGCGCCAGTAGGCCATGGTTAGAGCTTCCCTCGTTCTAGGGTCCCTCGAACCGTATATATGCTTTGACTAATAGGCAGGATCAAGAAGGAGCATCACCTAATGGTATCTCAAAACCATCACCATTCTCTTCGTCCCTCTTATATTTTTCTCCCTCATTTTTTTCATTCATTGATAGATCCACCAGGTCCACCTTATCATTATTCCCTAATTGTTGCGAATAGGATCGGAAGTAGAGTCTTAAGTTGATAGAACCATTTGGGTCGCTACACTGTAGAGGAGATTTGTCATAGCTCTGGCGAGTATAGAAGAATTGTTCAGTATTATCTATAGTCGTCGTAAACCGTAGTAGATCTAATAGAGTTTAAATCTTATTAGTTTGATTTATCATGTGCATGGATCGGCTTGCTGCTTGTTCTGCTAATTTTGATTACACAGGAAAGAAGTTCGATTTCATTTTCCAGGGGAAACCGTTATATAGTGGAAGGGGAGTACAGTATCATCGCCGAAATGTAAGTTCCATTTCATACCTTAAGGCAGGGAAGATGATTAGAAAAAGGCTATATTTACCATCTGATTCGGGTGCATGACATAAAGTCAAGACCACCGACTCTTCAATCAGTCCCGTAGTTAATGAATTTCCTGATGTATTCCAAAAAGATAAGAAAAAAAAGGAGAGAGGGAGAAGGTGGGGAAGGAGAGTTCTGGGGGGTGGGACTCGAGGAATTTCCAGTTCTTCCTCCAGAACGAGAGATATGGTTTACTATAGATGTACTTACTGTCCATAGTACCAAGCCTATAATCCTATACCCACCTCTTTATATAATGTCCCCTGCTGATTGAAAGAATTGAAAGGAGCAATTGAGGGATTTGCTAGAAAAAGGCTTCCTCTAGCCAGTACATCACATTGGGAGCAACGTAACTGTTTGTGAGGAAGAGGAATGGGTCGCTGTGGATGTGTATTGATTATCGTAGCTGACAATGTAACAACAAGAACAGGTATCCCCTCCAAGATTGACATCTTTTATAACCATTGCAGTGTGCAAAGTGTTTTTGAAAGATAACTTGCGGTTAGTTTCATTAGGTCGGGTAAGGGATGCAGATATTCAAAGATGGCATCCGACCGATACGGTCATTATGAGTTTAATTCTAATGCTCCACAGCGGTGTTTATGGATTTAATGGTGAATCGAGTATTTAAAACCCTTCCTTGATATGTTTGTTATTGTATTTTATAGACAATATTCTGGTATATTCACGTAAAGAAGAGGAGCATGCCGCCATTTAAGGACGGTACTTAGGGTCTTTCAGCACCGAAGTTGTATGCTAAAATTTCTAAGTGCGAGTTCTGGTTGACTCAGTGGCATTCTTGGGGCATATTATTGGAGCTGATGCTATTCTGGTAGACACGCAGAAGATTAAATGTAAAGACATGGCCCAGATCTCGACAAACCTACTGAGGACGCCTCTTCTGGAGTTACAGGATATCCACACTGAGATTCGTTCGTGGAAAGTTTGCCGTCAATTTCAGCGCCTTGTGACAAGGCTAATCAAAAGGCAAGCCAGTTCCGAGGTGGACTGATGCTTGTTGAGCGAAGCTTCCAGCTATTGAAAGACAAGAAGTGACTACAGCTCCAGCCTAAACTCTTCCGGAGGGACAGACGGCTATGTATTTTATTGTGATTCTCGTGTGTTGGGATAGGATGTTAATTGATGCAGGATTGCAAAGATTATAAGCCTCTGCCTATCCGACAAGGCTTAGGAAGCATGAAAAGAACTATCCTACTCACGTTGGAGTTAGCGGTCGTGTTCATGTCATTGAAGGATTATGGAGACATTATTTATATTGTGTCCATGTTGACATCTATATAGATCATAGGGGCTCCAATATCTCATAAACCAAAGGAGTTGAAACTTACGACAGAGGCGGTGGTTTAAGTTTCTAAAGTTATGATGTTATATTTTATAATCAATCTAGGGAAAGCGAATGTTTGTATGCAGATCTCTAAACCCTAAGTCCATGGGTAGCTTGACAGAGGTCAACCAGAACGATGGATATGGTTCGGGAGTTCATCGCTAAGCCAGCTTGGAGTCCATCTGGCTCTTCAGAAAATAGTGGAAGTTTCTATTCGAGAGTTGCTGAGTCTCAATCATAGATGAGGTAAGAGACACCAATTACAAGGACCCTATTCTGGACATTATAGAGATGCAGCTCTCAAAGGAAAAGACCCCGCCCTTTAAAGGTTACACCCTGATGGAGTATTCGTATGAAGTCAGATTGTGGGTACCCGATACTGCGGGGCTACGCAACGGTTATGGGAGAGGCACACTCTGCCCATTTTCGATTCACCCGGGTCAATGAAAATGTATCATGACCTTCAAATCTTTATTGTTGGGATGGTATGAAAAAGGATAATAGCGGAGTTGTTGCTCAGTCGCGAATTGTCAACAAGTCAAGAATTTGAACATCACAAGCCCTGGAGGATTAGTACAGGAGATAGAGATCCCGACTTTGAAATGGATGATTAAATGGAGCTTTATTACAAAAGCCTTACCTCACACTGACCGGACAAGTATGACCTCTATATGGGTCATTGTAATAGGCTGACGAAATCGGCCCATTTTCTTCCAGTCATAACTACTTATTCATCGAAGATATCGAGTTATATGTCGGAGATCGTGAGACTTCATAATGGGGTTCCATATTCATTATCAGACAGCGGAGCTCAATTTTACGCCAAACTTTTGGAGGTCCTTTCAGAAGGGATTGGGGACATAGGTTACCCTTAGCCCAACATTTCACACCCTCAGACTGATGGGCAGGCTGAGGCGTACTATTCCAACATTAGAAATATGTTTGCGGGCTGTATTATTGACTTCAAAGTGTAGCTGGGCTTGTGACCAGTTGCCGGCTCATTGAGTTGTCTATACTATAGCTACCATTCTAAATCTCCAAATGGCACCGTACTAGACCTTATATGGGAGGAAGTGCAGATCACCATTGGTTGGTTTGATTTTGGAGAGACTAAGTTAATGGCCCGGTGTAATTAAGCAAGCTGTTGACTAGGTGAAAATTATTCAAGAATTTATTGAGCATCCAGAGTCGACATAAGTCATATGCCGATATAACGTCGAGATTTGAAGTTTCAGATGGTGACTGGGTATTCCTGCATGTAGCACCCATGAGGGTGTGATGAGATTCAGCAGAAGGGGAAGCTAGTCCGAGATATATTGGTGACCTATCAGATTGTTCTTAGATATAAAGGTTCCTATAGTTTGATCTACATCTGATTTTTGAGGTGGTAATCCCAGTCTTCCATGTATCGAGCTACGTAAATGTATTGGTGATCTTCTAGAGTATTCCCTTAGATGAGGTTCACGTAACAAAGGAGTGTCATATGAGGAGAAACTCGTATCTATACTTGATCGCCAGGGTTAGAAGTTACGTACTAAGGATTGGGCTACCTTCAAATTGTTGTGGAAAAATAATATATGGGAGAGATGACTTGGAAGCGGAAACAATGAAGAATAATTCATCCTAACTTGTTCCCCTACCTGCAAGTAATTCAATTCCTAGCAACTTGACTATATTGATTGATACGATTATGTATAAGCGCTACATTAACATTCGAGGACGAATGGTCCGAAGGGAGGAAGGATTTTATGCCTCGTATTTTTATACGCAGTGCGCATCATATCTAGTAGACGTACGCCGAGATGAGATTTTATTTTAGTTCCAAGTTATTAACGAAATATTCGCAAGGATGTTACTTCCAAAGTTATATTAAGTATGATTTGGCTAATGAAGGCCATACTTAGGTTAGGGATTAATTAGTGGCTGATTATGTTAATTTATCCAGTGGGCCCCCCACTCAAAAGATAAAATTAAAACGGGATCAATTGGGATCTGGCCTTAGTGACACGTGTAAGGGGGCTGCCTCCACTTCATATTAAAATTGAGGTGGAGAAAATCCACTCCATACAATAAAGTGGTGAAATCATTGCTGCATATCATCTTCTTCACCACTTTTCTTAAGCAGCCATGGGAAAGGGAGGAAACCAACCCTGCAAGTCCTTGGCCAGCAGCTGCAATAATTTGGTTTTAGATAATCTCCTTGCTTTTGTGTGTTAATTCTTTAGAATATCTTGTTAAGTAATCCATTAACATTAAGAAAAAGAGGGGTGTGACCAGTATTAGGAGTTTGTTTTTTACTTATTTGAATATGCTAAGTATGAAAGGGAAACCATAATCGGATTATAGCGGTGTCTTGTTTGGTGCTTGGCGCTGGTTTTTGATTTAAAGCAACTGCTGGAAAAATTCTTGGTTTTGCGTTATTTATATGTTTAAATGTGATTATGAGTATAATACTCCAAGGATGACAATGCATAAGGTATGAATGTGTTTGCGAATATAAAAATGAGTTATTTGCTCGGTGTGTCCCGTTGCTTTTGCTGTCTATAGTTTACCGATACAGAACTGTTTTGGGACGTGGGCTGTTTAATATGATTCGTTGGTTTTATGTGTTATGGGATTGGTTGTGATTTGGGTTGTTGTCCATGATTGGGCGAAGTAAGAAAAATAGGGGAAGTGTTGTCGGATTTTAATTAGATTATACCTAGCGTACAAGATGAGTAAAGCGCAACGTTTATCTAATTGCTGCACGATTGTTGTTGTTATAGATTAATAACCTTGAGCAGTAATTATTGACGTGCGGATCGACTATACGGTATGTAACGCTTGTCCCCTTCTTTCTTGTTTGGCATGATTTTTTAAAATCACAAGAACGACAGGTTTGATCTTACCTCCAGAGCGTCTAGTGACGTATATTACATTTATTCAACAAAACAATTATTCCTCTATATTCGGCTATGTCTTAGGCTTTGATGATTCCATATCTATGGTATTGGCTTCTTAATAAGTCATTGAGGTTTTAACGTTTCCCATATCGATTAAAGGTTCATAAATCTTTGATAAACGTTATCTTTTTGGTAATACTCTGCTGTTCCCGTTGATTGTTTCAAATTAGTTATAAGAAATTATTTTATTGCATATGGTTACTCATATATGTGCGCGTGCATAGAGTCATTTCTCATTTCACCGAGTCCCGAGCCGAAGAAATGTTCGGCGGAAGTTTCTTGCATACGTCACTCTAAGTCCCTCACTAGAGATCCGGTCTGTATATTATAGATATGATTGTGATTGGATGTTTATGATGAGATGATGATGATGACGTAGATTATTTGATGATTATTTTGTCCGAGCCCCTTACTAGGGAAGTTGAGCACCCTTATATGTTAACTATATGCATATCTCACTTAACAAGGTACATGTTAGTGAAATATTATTGTTTTGACTTGATTGCCATAGTTGTTATCCTGTCCTCTTTACCTTAAATGCTTTCATACCAATACATTGTCAAAACTTACTGACCCCCCTTTTTCTCCGGGGGGCGCGTTTCATGCCCGCAGGTGTAACGCACAGTTCGTGATCCTCCCCGCCTAGGATATCTACTCTGTCTGATTTGAGACTCCACTGACCGGATCCAATAAACGTCGTTTTGGTCATAACTTTTGTTGGGTGTAGTCTTTTGCTCGTCTATGGGTATTGCGTGGCCCTGTCCCGTCGAGTTTCACTAGTGTACCTTAGAGTCTGGTGGACTTATGTGGGTTTGTATATATAATGTTGGTGGACATATAGTGGTCTGGACATGTTTTGTTTGGATGTCCGCGTTGTACATGGGCAGCCTTGTCGGCTGCTACATCTGTGTATTTGTAGTGGCAGCCTTGTCGCTTACGTCTATTATTATGCTTTGGATAGTGCGGACTTGTCGGCTGCGTATGTTGTTGCGGTTGAATCGTTATGACTCCTTATGAGACAGGTCCCTCTTTTATATAATATTTGACATTGGGGTTGCTTGAATTTGATTAAATGCCATATTGTTCTTAGTTTCAGAGGGTATACTTAGCAGTTGTATGTGGGTGTCCACAATGGGCACTAGTCAGGCCATCGGGTTTGGGTCTTGACATAGCATGTGAAAAACAAATAGTCTGAATTAATGCAAGGAAAATTGAAGGCTACGCTAAATGGAAGCACAACTATATGTGAATAACCACATATAAGACACGGAATGTCAACGAGTGAATAAAAGATACATTGGCCAGAGCAAGATAATGGCAAGGCAGCGGCAGGCCGTCGGTGGGCCCCCCCGCAGACTGAAATGTGGCTGATGGATTCTGATGACTTTGATGAGGCAATGTATATATCATCCTTATACATTGTATTGGAGCCAAAAAGATGGAGTAAGGCAGCAATGGCTGAAATCAATCAGCAAACTCTTAATGGCAATCACATTCGTAGTTACCTTTTTGTAAACGCTGGTCTAGATCGTTGTATCTCTTGTAAAGTTTTTGGGATTTTGATTTGAATCTTATTGTCCTTTGGGTATGTCACATGAATTCTATTTTAGTGGTTTATAAAAGTATTTAACAAGTTTCATACATGTGTCACAACAGCTATGCAATGTAACACATTGGTTACCACATTTCTAGAAATTCGACCTTGTGTGTTGGGGGGACTTTTTGGCAACTAGAAGATAGGATACACTTGTTATACTAAGAGTAAGTCTAGAGTTTCATTTCACCGACATAGTGATAAAATGTGAGGGTTTTAAAAAGGGTATCAAAGGCAGCAATCGACCTGTGAATTGGCATCTAGTCCGAATTTTTTCGAGTTGAACAAAATTGTTGTTCAACGGTGAGACATTTTGTATTTGTTTTTATTATTATATAAAAGATGGTTTTGTCCCATATGTTTATGCGTTCATGTCCTTATTGATGTTCGTGAAAATAATCTAAGGCAAAAAAAGTGAAACATCCTTAAAGCGTTAGGCATACTAGGCTATGAAAAGGGATGAGTTGAGTTGGACTTGACTGTCATCAAGTTGGCCTAACATCTTGCAAGGAATTTAGGTGAAGTAATCTGCCTGTGTGACACAAAACATGTAGGTGAACATGAACTCTAAATAGAACCTTTTTTAAATAATATATAGTCAATGAATGTCTAAGACTCTGTAGGGGAGTTATGCTTTGAACCGAGAGGATTTGAATAAGGGGTGGGTACACTGCATGAGTAAAGATGTTGTATCTAATGTACCTCTTGATATGGGTGATCCTCGTAAGTAGAGAGTGAGTTACTTAGTAGCACTCTCCTCATCCCTTGTCCATACGTCCTCGTAGGTGTAGATATTAGAGAACCCATGTAAAGGCTAAAGAATATGACCTTACCTTAGGCAAGCAGGAATCCCTCACCTGGAAAGGGTAGTACCGGGATTCCATGTCAAGCTCTCATTGTCTATGTAGGTTGAAGTTATCCCCCACAAAAGAATATAAATGACTAAGTCTTCTTAGAGCTGTAATACTTAGGGTAGATTGTAGAATGGGACGCTACTCTCCATTTGTTTCAGAGACAATTGATAAGTATTTTTGTGTCCTATAGAAATGTAGAATAGGTCTGATATGATGTAAATGAAAGTACTGTAACTTTATTCTAATGTTAAGAAGCATGTTAAATTTGTGTCTTATATGTTAAACCTTATTATGATGAAGTAGCTATATCTAATCTTATGGAATTCTCAAGGAACACAATTGGTGATTCTACTCTCCATTTACATTGTTGTGACTGAAGTCCACTTGAGGGGGAACTTATGTCATGTTCTTAAATGCAAGTATGGTTTAGGGTATGTCTTTAGTATGGGCGTGTTTGATTTGGTAAATGAACTGAAGTAGCTATCTTAGTAGTTCTTACGGTTCTTGCACTTAGGTATTGAGGGGTTGTATGGGCGATCTTCTTATGTCTTTCTTAGGGAAGCCTTTGGACACATTAGGATAGGAGTAGTTCATGTGTAACTTTGGGTTCACTATAAGTATGCTTTGATGTTAAGAAAAATGAAAGTTTCACCTTATGTTTTAAATGATGACTTTATTATGTTTTGTGACTTAAATCATGAAGGATTTGATCGAATTAAAATGACTTGTATATTTCAACTAAATTGTCCCTTTTTGCATGATTTTGCATATTGTCATACTTAGTACATTGTTTGTACTAACCCCATACTTTTATATACTCTATAAATATAGGTTGGAAGCAAGTGGATGGTTTGAAGTCAAGCTTGGGAATCGACTCTCTCAATACTAGGTATGTCCTCATATAGTCTTTATTTATTTTGTTCTTATTTAAGACTTATTATGTCTTCTCTTTCAATGTAAACGGTTGTGTTTGCTTGTGACGATAAGATTATCCTTATTATTTATACGAAGATTTTTTCTTTATTATTATGTATCATGAGAAGATTAAATTTCCGCACTATTTTTCATGTCTTATGTAATGAATGATATCTAAGAGGATTGTTTAAGATCTTTGAAAGATCAAACATGCCTTTTTCCGACTAAAGAGTACTCCATTCTTCTAGGTTGTGCTTGCGGGTCATTAATAACATGGTATCAGAGCATAAGATATTGGGAAATAGTTTAGGGTCCAAAGTCTCACAATCCACGTCTAGTAGAGTCTTGTTCATTGGTGTGAGTCGCGACACATCCATGGGAAAGAGGATATTGGGCGATAGCAGTTTCACTTTTCTTTATTTCTCTAGTGTCGTGCCTTAGAGTTGAGTTCTATAAATTCTTCTTTCTCAACCTCTTCTCCTGTTTTTATAGGATATGAATACGAGAAGGAAACCCACTAGAAGGGAGGAGGGTGAAGTAGCTAACGAGAGAGTTCCTCTATGGAATGAGCAAGTTTCTATAGTTGACGAAGAGGAGGTGAATGAACAGGTTCGCCCTCGAGAACTTCAAAGACCTCAAGTGCCCCGAATTCCTCCAATATTCCATGGTTCTAAAGCTCCCTATGTTGAAAGGGATATGACTAATGCGGAGATGAGAGAATATTTTAGAGCTTCGACTCAACTCATGACGACTCAATCTCATGTCGCCACTATTTATGATAGGTTCTTTCACGCAGAGTTGAGGGAAAGGAAGTTAGTAGAATTCATGAACCTTTGTTAAGGGGGAATGAGTGTTAAAGAGTATCCTCTCAAGTTCACCCAACTCTCTAAATACGCCCCAACCTTGGTAGCCAACTCTAGGGCTAGGATGATTACGTTTGTGATGGGGGTATTTAGTATGTCTGACAAAGAATATCATACAACTATGCTCCATTATGCTATGGATATCTCTAGGCTCATGGTCTAAGACCAACAAATTGAAGTGTCCAAGATTTTGGAGATGACCAGATATGGAAAGAGGACTAGATCTGAGGAGTCAAATCAACCTAAGTTTAAGAAGAGGCTCTATAATCAAGAATCTTCCAGGGGAAATAAGGATAGGGTTTCAAACATAAATTCTCAAGGAGGTGGTTATGCTTTTGAGAGGCCTAGGTGTACTAGTTATGGGAAGAAACACTTGGGTAGGCGTCTTTCCGGCATAGATGGTTTCTTTGGATATGATAATAGGGGCCATAAGATGAGGGATTGACCTACCCTTAAGGGAGAAGGGAAAGATGTCAACCAAGCTCCTCATGATGGTCCGGATTACGAATCCCAATGCTCCCAAAAGGAATCGTTTTTATGCTCTAGGAGCTAAGAAAGTGAGTGATCCGGAGTGAAGGCATCGATCAGTCATAATTCCTTATGGTTGTTATGTTTATTTTATAAGATGAATTTATATGGTTTTGTCTCGTATGTTTTCATGCCTTCATGTTAGAATTTCTTGAATGTGAATCCTTGAATTTTGAGCATTCTTAAATGGAAAGGAGTAGTGTTCACTATAAAGATTTTCAAGATTTGATTAATTTCTTTTTCATGAATGATGGTCTCAATATGTGTAGAAGTGATGTCTATGATCATGACTAATTTTAGAGAAGGTAGTTCCTACATGAATGATGAAATAAGTATATGGTGTGAGTTGTGGGACTTGTTTCAACTTGCTTATGTTTCCTAAATGCTAAATGATGTGAAGTTCGTGCTCCTTGTGAGTTGGTGAATTGGCGTATGAATTTCCTTGACTGATGAATTTGGGGTAGGCGCTAGTTGTGGCCCATTACTTCCTCTATGTTTAGTTTGCATTAGATAGACGACGAATGTTGTTCTAAGTGGGGGAGATCGTAACGACCTTAAAAAATGAAATAGGTCAAAATAAATCTTCACATGTTTTTCATAAGTTATAATATATAGAATTAGTATATTTTAGTATTATAAGTCATTTCGTAAAGTTTGGGAGCGTTTTGAAGTGAAACGCCCATGACGTCCAAAAATTAGTCGAAGTTGAACTAGTGTGTTGTATTGTTTTGTAGTGAATTTTTTGGGGAAGGTTTGAGAGTTATATTGAGTTTTAATGGTTCCTATGAGTAGAGGTATGTACCAACTGTCAAAACGTCTGAGTACGACTAATCGGGGACCACCCGATGAGCCCCCAAAAAGTACCCAAACTCGGGTCGAGATGCTGGCCAAGGAAACGTGAAGGGGCAGGATCTGAAGCCCTACCCCGCGACACACCTTTAGCACACTACCTCAAAATTTTAAGAGGTAGAATCTAGAGCATGCTCCACAATGCACAACCAAGTCCAAGATTTGGCTGCGACGTTTTTTGCTACAAATTTCAAGTTAGAAAAAAGTCCAAATGGTGTGGGGTCCTGTGGGAACTTTGGGGATCATTTGTAGACTGATTTAGGTCATTTTAAACCTAATTTCACCCATCATTTCCAACCCTAAAGATCAAATCAAATTTATCCAAAAACCTTCTCCAAAAATCTCTATTGAAGAATCTTCAAGCTCAAAGGAAGAGGACCAAGTCTTCACGTTTTCTTCACAAAAATATCATGGGTTTCTTCATATTAATATATGGTCGTTCATCCTTGACTCGTCTTATATTAAAGGAACCACTTCAAAGAGATTTCAAAAAGGATTTAAAAAATCAATCTTCTCTATTCCTTGACTCTAAGTATGGGTCTTTGCATGAAAATGTTTTATTGATCAAAATGAGTTGATCATAGCTTTAGTTGATGATTTTAATGTCAAAACCCGATGGAATCATGTCTATTCTTTTCATATTTTAATGTCAAAACCCTGATGTAATCATGTCTATTCTTTTCATCAACTTTTGGCTAATAAAATTGGTTTTATAAGAATGACTAGATAATGTTAAAGTTATCATTCCTTGGTGATTTTATTGAGTTTTAGAAACTACCCTAAGGGCTATTTTATTATAAAATATTATATAAATTGTGAATAGTTGGTAAAGGCTTGCATGAAAGATAAGCTGTTCTATCTTGGTTAAGCTATGTTGAATTCATTCTTGAGTGGTATGTCCACGTTGGTCGGTGTTTACTTGAAATATAT
>JAKWJA010000185.1:0-25182 GCA_027704765.1 Solanum habrochaites
GGGGAGAAAGTCCGTGCCTCCGGCGCAAGGTCTTGATTGGAAGCCATGAAGGCCCCAATACTCTCATCATCCAGGGGTGTCAACAGTCTTCAACTAAGGAGGCGGGCCAGTCCTGCCCTGGCTCCACAATTATTAAATTTTATTGCCCATTCTTAAGGTGACCTATTTATTGTTTTCCTTGATCATGTCCAAGAGGACTTGACGCATTCATAGTTATCTTTCCTTGACTATATTAATTCTTGATAACGATATCCGGCTCTGAGACTAGTTGTTGGAATTAATGACCTCCATTCTTCTAGGGATTTCATATTGAACTTTGATTACACAATAAAACTCGATCAGAAACTACAATCATTACAAACCAAGTAGCTAAGAATTATAACTCCATTTCTAGACTTAGAACCCCATCCCCCAGTTTCATTTTCTCCCAATTTTCAATGCCTCCCCACTCAAGATCCAAAAACACTAAATTTCATAGGCAATAACTTTATCGACTACGTTAACCAAAAGACTCAACTAAACAATACTAGATCTTTAATTATGATTCTTTGGCAAAACCCTCTACAACACTATAATTTTGAACTCTCTCACAATCAGAAATATGTTTTTACTCGTATCTCTCGATATATCATGGCACAACCTTCTTTGGAGAAAACCTTGCCTCTTTCTATTTATAAACAAGAGTACCCTTCCTACTTCAAAACTCGACTTAAAAAAACTTGTTCTAATTTCTTTTCCTCATGAGACTTGGAATACTTGAAGTGGTTCCTTTTCCTCATGGGACTTGGAATACTTTATTATTTCCACGATCTCAACATTATTCTTTCTCTTTATTTTCAGTTGGGATTTGGTCTTCTGCGATCATGTATGTGGAACTCGTTCCTTGCACCTGTCACTTGTCAAAACATCTCTATGTCTAACAACGTGAATCAAGATCTAGATGTATGAATTTTGATGTTTATTTGAATATTAAGATAGTCTATGGATCTGAACAACAAATGATTAAGTTAGTTTGTCTTCAACATCTAAATGTGCATAATGATTTATACTCTAAAATAATAATAAAAATCTCATTTAATCACATCTCATTTGATTCGTCATCATTGATAAATATTTGTTGATTACTCTTTTATCAGTGCTCGATTTGCTCTAGTTGCTAAGTTTAACAGAGTTCTTCGACATCGATTCATTGGATTAATTTGCATTTTTTCTTGATTCTTATTTTTATAGATGGCCTTTGAGGTAACAGTCATTCCACCAACTACACAACTCCTACAAAAGCTTCTGCACCGTGAAAGTCCTCTAAATGTTTGGTAAGTATGCAATGTACTCCAGAGACGATTAATATTCCTGATCCTCGAATGGGGTAGTATCATTTATATTTAATATTTGTGTTGAATAAGTGGAGGCAACCTTGTGTAAATGCAATTGCAACTAAAATAATTTAGCTACATTCCTGTCTTTGGATAGAATTGATCATATTTAAGAAGAAGATCATTAAACGTATTATTCTATTAGTTTATACACCATACTTCTATTCATTTGTTTTCATTTTTTAGCTTCTGTATCCTCACAATTTTAAATATAATGCCAAGTTTTTATCCTTCTATCGCCTATGAAGGCTATGGTTTAATCAATGTGTTTTTTGTGTTAAATCCGCGAATCCATGGAGGTACTGGGAAAGATGTTCCATTTAACTTAGAGGAGAATGTTTATGGCTTCAAGGTAAAAATAGCATCAATTATCTACTGAAGTGTTAATAACTCCCTGGTCTTCAAACAAGTTTAAAATGATTTGATGAGACAGCATAGGTATTTGTGATTTAATATTGTTTAACAAAGAGAAAAATTATTTATTGGACATTTATTCAATCTAAAATTCAATTATATGCAAGATGAAGTGTACAATGGTCTCATCGAGCACGAACCAAAGATACGAGAATCACTTTTTTTTAGAAAATGTTTCTCGTAGGTTGAATGTCTTTGGTATTTCTCAAAAACAATATACGAGCCATCGTGGAATGCAGAAGAATATTGGAAAACTTGAACTGCTATTGGGCCTCTTCAAATTTAAAAGAAAAACACAGTGAAAAAGCTCCCAAACATCTGTTCTAGTATAAAAAGCGAAGGCGTGAGGGAATGAAAGAGGGGAAAGTATTGAAGGGGCGGGGTGAGAATGGGGGAAACTGGACGCAGGCGGGTACCTATTAGTGGGTAAACAGGATGAGAGGTTGCAGAGTGGGTTGGGAAAGGAGGAGGGTGAAAAAAGAGAAATGATGTATTAGTACTAAGGGAAAGTAGGGGTGGGAGAGAGAGGTGGAGGTGGCAAGGGGTGGGTGTCCCGGGAGAAAAGGGTAGAGAAGTACGGGGGAGTGGTGAGCTTTAGAGCGTGGGGGTATGAGACAGTTGAGAGTTCCAGAAGTGGTGGACGAGGGAGTGTAGACGGAGGAAAGGGAGTTCGTTATCCTCGTTCTCCTCATCCGTTCTTATAAGGAGGATTACGGTACCTTTAAATTAAGCTTAAATTGGAGTTTAAATTAGGATCTTTGCATAATTCTATGGTTTTATCGTTGATGGGCCAATGTTAAGAGTTTCTGGATTCTAAAATGCCTTATTTTTCCGTCAGACTACTTATACTTAGCTATTAAATGAAAATAGAACATGTAAAAATGGAGCAATACCTATATTCATATACTTTACCCCTTGTGTAAGTTAAATTCGGGTCTAAAAGCTTAACATGATATAACTATTTACTATAATAAGTCATATTAGATATAGATATATATTATATATATATATTCTAGTATCTTATATATACGATTTTCATTCTCTGTATTGTTATGTGAGGGATTTTATTATAAAGTGCATATACCTTATTGTTTTGGGTATCCCCTAAATGTTGTCTGATCCCTTAGTTTGTTTTCCTACTAAATACTAATGACTCTTTTTTTCCTTATCACAAAAACTAACCCTATAATTCAAATCGCTGTAGTTATGTATCTCTCTTCGAATCATAAATTTTTTTCAACACATTTTCAGCTCTAGAGTCCAAGTTAAGTATTGAGATTGTTAGTAAAATGTTTAATATGAGATTCTTCTATCCTTAAGCGATTTCATCACATCTTC
Source organism: Solanum habrochaites (assembly GCA_027704765.1). Lineage (NCBI taxonomy): Eukaryota > Viridiplantae > Streptophyta > Magnoliopsida > Solanales > Solanaceae > Solanum > Solanum habrochaites. Next base: position 3,126 of record JAKWJA010000185.1, read on the forward strand.
AAGCTCGTTTTGATTCCATTGCTCGAGGTGTCATGCACTATCTCATTCTACTATTTTTCTTTCATGTAAAGACTACCTGTGTCCCTTTTGAGGGGTATACATCAACTCCATGTAGTACCTCCATGGTTATATTTCGACTTGGAAGGCTCCTACAGGTAGTCGTTAGTTATGGCAGGAGCGGGATTTAAGTAGTTCAATGCAATACAGCGAAGTTCTCTTTGTGTGACTGGGGGATTGCATCAAAAACAGGGCGGCTAGAGGCAGCATGCTCAGGGAGTACTTACAACCCTTCGCAGGTGGTAGCGTACAGACGCAGGAGAGGCAAAGGAACGAAGAGAGACGGTCTGGCCAATAGGGGGGAAGAAAAGGGGCCAACACGCAGTATCCAACGTGCAGGGAAGGAGCGGCGATCGCGTGTGAGCAACAGCGGAAGTTGGTGAGTCCTCATCTTTTACAGGTCACGTTATATCTCTTCAGTTCATTTCTTTCCTTTCAAATAGTTGAGTTAGGCTAGGGTTTGTCCGAGTAATCTCATCTTAGTAGGTTTTAGGAAAGTTATGTTCAAATTCAACTATTTGTAACTTAGATTTCGTCTATTTATATTTCAGACCCTTTATTTCGCATTCATTTTTATCTATCTCTTTTCTTTCTTATCTTCGTTTTCATGCCATTCCATGAGCTTCCTGGGTCATATTGTTCCAACACCGTGTTACGCGAGGGTCAATCTCGACCGTGACATGATTCTCAAAATTAGTTGTTGTCCTTCAGTACAGCCAAAAATACTAATGATCATCTCGTTGATTCGACATCGAAACTTTTGGCGATTTAATTAAAATTAATAAATGAGATTTTAACATTTTTGTTTAAAAAAAATATGATATTATGTCTTTGATTCATCATCTCATCTTCCAATCTAAAGGGGGTAAATATTCCATTATCCACCATTTTGTCTATATCTCGGCTGTAGTCCTTAAAACTTATTAATAGAAGTTATAAAGTTGTTTCGGATTAATTAAACGTACTGAAGAGTTCTTCCAAATAAATACTATGGACTATATAATAGATTTCATTATTTAAATTCAAAAATATGAATTTAATTAAGTCTCTGCTCCATAAATCCCATATGGACAGTCCACTAAATCTAATTGGGTGAAGGGAGTATTGTTCCAATCGCAACTCCTCTCATCTAAAACTAGAAATAGGGTTTTCTACTTGCGAAAAGGATCAAGAAATTTAACCAAAGAATCAGAGAAAGATCGTGGATCACAAGTCATAATTTCTCTACATAATTTAAGACTTCAAAAATTCAAGAATTCAAGTGTTCATTCAAGATTTGAAGAGTAAATAAGCCATTCAAGAACTATTGAGTATCAAGACGCACCAGATTCAGATCAAGCTCCCAAAAAACCGGTGATGTCAACTAGAACGTCAATATCACGATAAAATTCAAGGCAAAATCAAGATCAAGTTTCATCAGAACGATCAAGATCAAGACACCGATCAAAATCAGGCTCCAAGCCTTTGAATCAACTAGAAAGTTCAAGATCAGAGATTAAAAAGCTCAAGTCATAGATCAAGATCAAGTCTAAGTCCAGTTCAAGTCCAATCCAAGATCAGTTCACGAAACGGTGTAGATACGACCCACGATTCAGATCATCTCCAATTCCTTCAATAAATCAAAATCATATCAATAAAGTTCAAGTAAAGATTGCAAGATGAAGTCGCAAGTCTACGTTCAATCCCGATCAGATCAAGACGAGACAAGATCAAGTCCAAGTCCAGTCCAGAGTTCAATCCAAGATAAAGCTCAAGATAATCCCAAGTTCAAGATCGAGATTTAAAAATCCCTTTAATTTATCTTTGAAAAGGGTGCGAAATTCCAGACAATAGGATCCATTAAGGTGATGTAACACTCTCACAGGGGTGGGGGGGGCGGAACTTGAAATAATAAATGGCTGTTTGCTATAATTTTCCCGTTCTTGCTTATTTCTCTCAAGCGAATTTCATTGTCACACCATCATAAAGAAATTATTGATCCATTTTTATTACCAATGTACTCCTCCAACAAGTAACTGGTCATTCTGAGAAAAACAATCACCACCTCAATAATTTCATTTGATGCTTACTTTCCAAGAACTAGTCCTTGCATCATTTTGGCCTAAATCTCTAGTTTATGCTACTTATTACTAAAGGCTACCATGTCAAAATTTGAAATTCTCCATACCGATTTAATTGTTTCTCCCAAAAAAAAGTCTAATTCTGTCGTATTTTATTTGCTCTAAGAGTTTTCCACGCACGATATTAATATTTCGCGTATTTTTTTCCAACTATATGACTGTAGTAAAGCAAAGTTTTAAAAATATCTCATCCTAAAAGAAAGTGGCACAATTCAAGTAATTTGATTGTACTATATATATGATGATCGATGCTACGCTCCACGTAACATTGGACTTTTGTGGTGTGGTAGGATCGGAACGATTACCCCGCAAGCTAATCCCTCTTTGTGCTCGCAGTAGATTCTAAGTCATACGAGGAAAATTGGGGGCAATAGACGGTGAGTGGACTCTGTGGAAGCTAAAACAACTGGAAGTGGGATAGGGGTGGTAGAGATTTAAAGGGGAAATGAGGATGGTCGAGGCCCAACCGGTATAAGTATAAAAACATATGACGAGTTTATTAACAACTGAACAGATTTGAACTCCACAATACTTCAAGGTTATTTCCCTACTATTCTCGAAAAGCTTATAACCGTGAGATGAGTTGTTGGGAATGTAACCCCCATCTAACTCTCACAAAACTGAAAACTCTCAAAAAGACTAACTGACAAGTATGTTTTGTTCCTCAGGAATTATGATTGACTCACCATTGAATGTTGCTGAAATCAGACCGAAAATCCTCTGCGCAATCTACCTCTTTGAGTACTTAAACTATCACTTCCTGAGATTACAATACACGCTAGTGGCAACCAATGACATTGTTCCCTGAGCGGACAATCCTTGGCCCATCTATTTCTTATTCGTAAGACTTACAGAAGATATAACTCAAGAAAGAACTTTAAAAATAATAATTACCAAAGTGGTCAACCAAATCTTAGTCGATACAAGTGAAAGGAAAAGACGAAACCAAACCTCATACAATCTGTCTATGAAGCTCTAAAATAACACGAGGATGTTGGGACAAGACCCTCCAATCATCATAACAATGAACTAAAATAATTAACTGAATTCGTAAAGATGTCCGTCGAAATGAAGGGAGGCTCGCCAGGAACTAAATTCTGAGGGAATATACAAGTGCGACGGGTTAAATGGGGGGGGATGGTGTAAGGGCAAGCTGGCATGGGGGAGCACCGGTCGTAGAAATAAGGTTGATCCTAGTTACTTGCATATGCATCATGCGGGAATCATAAACGGGATAGCCAATTGGAATCATTACATTGAATATACGATAGGTACAAAATTGCGCCACACTTGGAATTCTAAACAACAACTAAGCTTCAATGGATAAGAGGACCTTACCCGGCTCTTGTAACCTCTAACTATTAACTCAGTTTCAATATAACGCAATTTAAAAGCAAGTGCAATTTAAAGAAAGCTATTTTAAATATGTTGAAACTCTGAAGGTACAAAGATAAATTAACTTGGTATGTATTAAAATACCAAGAAATGATTAATGAAAATCCAATACTTTTTTGTGGAGTTTTCTTTAACTGACAACCATCACTTAAGAGCTCAGTGATGATAACAACGATCTACCTCACGCTGCCCAGCCGCATCTATACCCTAAAAACATAGAGACTTGAACTGCCTAATGATCTACTATGCTACTGCAAACAGTCATCTAAAAAGGGTATGACCCCTTTTATACCCATGGGGGCTACTTGGTTTATGAGGGTTTGAGTTTCTAACTCTCCCCTATATCGGTGCTAAATATTACTACTCCCAAAAATATACTGGCTCCTTATTTTTAAAGAACATACTCAGTTTTGTGGTTTGGATAGTGCTTAAAAAATACTTTGTTCAATACTATGTTGGAATCTTAGTTTCCCTAACTGCTATTGTTAGAAGATATAGTTTCTTTTCTGAAAACTCCTCCTAAGGCCTCCTTTGAAATCAAAGTTTTCCTCCTTACTTGTTTAAATGTGGAAACAGTTAATTATAATTTTTTGGGAATACTTGGGTCCTATATTATCCTTTAAAATCAAGAACTTCAACTTAACCTTACTAGCTTGAAAGCTTTAAGAACTTACTTATTCCTTGACTTTTTTGATCTTAACTTTCCTTGAATTGAATTGATGGATTCAAGGTTATTGTTTGAGTTCTTTAATGATATATAGGTATTTAGAATCATTAGAAGTAATTAGAGCCATTGGAATATGTGAGTGTAACCTTGGAAGACTTAAAAGGACTAAACTAAAAATGGATGAAAACATCGGGTTTGAGAGCATTTTGCGACGGCCCACAACCTGTTGGTCGAGCCCTATCCTGGCGCACTGTAGGCGCACCGCCCCAGGCCCCCGTCAAAGATGGGGAGTACTACGCCTGGTGCTGCCCAGGTATGGCTGACAAAGTTCTTTATTCGTCTTCTGATCCTAATTTACCTAAACCTCTATAGTTATATTCTAAACCCTTAGGATCATCAATACTATCAACACCCAACAGATCTAACTAAAAAACATTGGAAACTACTGATCATCATCAATGGTTAATCAATCAACTCAACCAAAAGGGTTTCAACAAGATCTATCAAGAGCTCATTTCTAATCAAGTAAACAACTCCAAAACTACAGAACTGAAGAAATATTGGTGTGCAGATGAATTAGTTTTCAATCACTAAAAGCTCACATACCTTCAATATGGATTAACCGGACACCAGACGCAATTCCACTATAACCCTTGTCATGCTTGACTTATTCTTGATCTTTCTCCCTTCATCTTCTCTCTATTCCTCCCAAGCCCTAAGCGTGAAATAACTTATCTAATCTAACAAACTTATTTTTATACAAAATAAACCCTTAAAATGAATTGAAAGAAATGATTTAGAAGACTAGTTTTTCCTTCCTTACATCCGAATTGGACTAACGCGTAATTTAACATTCTAATTCCGAAAGGCGGACTACTCCTCCATACATCTCGAAATTTCCAAACTTGGCTCTATTGGAAATATCTTTTTTTTTTAAAAGAATTTCCACCATAACAAGAACTACCTCTAACTCTCCTTAATAGAAGTTCTGCCATTAAAAAATTACCAAAACTCACTTTTTTAAACTTAGGAAATTTTCCAATTTTTTTTCCCTTTTCGTTCCCAAGTTAATTTTTTAGTTTTTTAGCTTAGTATTGGAATTACAAGTTAGCAGAGTCGTTACAAGTATCTCCCCCTTGCAACATTGAATCCGTGAATGAGATTTTATTTCACTAACTAATAATGGTAACCTAAGTTTAACACTCAACAATCAAAACAAGTACAACAGACTTACTCATAGTTTATAAAGTAATAAGAAGAGAATTCAGTACCTTGATCTGTATACTCTCCGGATTCAAAGAGATGTGGATATATCTTCTTCCTATCCTCTTCATCTTCCCAAGTTGCTTCCTCAAAAAATTGGTTCCTCCAAAAGACTATGACTAATGCAAATTCCTTTGTTCTCAACTTGCGAACTTCACACTCTAAAATCTTAACCAGAATCTTTTCATAGTATAAGCTATCCTTAATCACAACACTTTCAGTTAGTACAATCAATGAAGGATCACCTATGCCCTTTTTCAACATAGAAATGTGAAACATTGGATGAACTACTAACTCTTGGGGTAGCTCTAACTTATAAGATACACTGCGAATTCTCTTGGAGATTCTGTAAGGACCAATATACTGGGGACTAAGTTTCCCCTTCTTACCAAACCTCATAACACCCTTCATATGTGAAATTTTTAAATATACCCAATCATCCAACTCAAACTCCAACTGTCTTCTCCTAAAATTTGTGTAGGATTTTTGACAAATATGTGTCATTTTCAATCTCTCTTGGATCACCTTCACCTTCTCCATGGCTTGGTGAACTAGATCTGTACCTATTAAACTCTCTTCACCAACTTTGAACCACCCAATGGGAGATCTGCATCTTCTCCCATAAAGATTTTCATATGGAGCCATTTGGATGCTCGAATGGTAACTATTGTTGTAAGCGAACTCAATGAGAGATAGGTGATCATCTCAATTACCACCGAAATCGATCAAGCACTGCTTAAACACATCTTATAAAGTCTATATAGTACGCTTTGCTTGCCCATCCGTCTGAAAATGAAAAGCAGTGCTTAAGTTCACCTTTGAAACCCCAACTTTTCTTGAAAGACTTCCAAATGGTGTGAATGGTGTCCTTTTATCTGAAATGATTCAAACTGGGACTCCATGCAATCTCATCACTCCTGCATGTATCAATTTTTCATAATTCTTTGGCCGACTGAGTGGTCTTTACCGGCAAAGGGAGCTTATTTTCTCATTCTATCGACAATCACCTACATTGAATCATGATGTCTGTGAGACCTTGGCAGTCCTATGATGAAAGTCCATGTTAATCATCTCCACTTCTGTTCCAAGTTCCTATATTTTGGCCTAACCTTCAGCTTTTGGTGATCTACTTTAAACTTGTGAGGGTTTTAACAAATCAGGCACTTGGCGACAAATTCGCCAATGACCTTCTTCATACCTTTCCAACCACTATACTTCTCTCAAATCCTTATACTATTGTGAACCGGATGATTGGAATATCTTGAGCTATGAGCTTCCTCAACAATCCTCTGTTGGATTCCATTTACCATAGGTACACAAAACCTACTTTGATATCTCAATACACCATCTCCCCCTTGTTCAAAAGTTAATACTCTTTGCTTATGAACATTTGCTTTTAATTCAAGCAAAATTGGATCTTGGTTTTGCTTTTCTTTTAATTTTTACACTAATGATGATTCATTCCCATTGGTCACTACTACTCCTCCTTATGTGGAATCCATAATTCGAACTACTAAGCGTGCAAGTCTATGCATATCTTTTGCTAGTTCTTTCTTCTCTTCTTCTAGATGGGAGGTACTACCATAGACAACCTGCTCAAGGCATCAACAACCATATTAGACTTACCTGGGTAGTAATGAATGCTCATGTCATAATCCTTGAGCAATTCTAACCATCTCCTTTGTCTGAGATTGATCTCTTTCTAGGTGAACACATATTGTAAGCTCTTGTGATCAGTGAATATATCAACATGAACATCATACAAGTAGTGACACCATATCTTCAAGGTGAAAACTACAACAACTAACTCTAAGTCATGAGTTGGATAATTCTTCTCATGAACCTTCAACTGTCTGGAGGCATAAGCTAGAACTTCGCCATTCTGTATTAGAACACGACCCAAACCAAATGTTGATGCATCATAATACAGCGGTCACAAAACCTTGAGTCTTTCCCTGTACGGTCAACCCTGGGGCAGTAGTCACCTCTTTTTGATTCCTGAAACTTTTCTCACAAGATTCAGACCATTGATATTTAAGTGTCGTCTAGTCAACTTTGTCAAAGAAGATAAAATAGAGAAAACCCTCAACAACCCTTCGATAGTAATCTAGAACAAACCCCTAGAAACTTTCGTATATCATTGGAGACATGGGATCTAGTCCAACTCGAACTTCTTCTCATCTTTTTGTTTTCAACTATAATTCCCATCACCAAAAACAAATGTAGCCCAAAATGCCACATACTTAAGCCAAAACTCACATTGGAAGAATATGACATATAACTCCTTATCTTTCAAATCTGAAGAACTATCCTGAAGTGACTAGCATGATCTTCTTCATTCCTTGAATAAATTAGTATGACATCGATGAAGACGATAACAAACAATCATCTAAATAAGGTTTTTGAAGACTTTGTTCATAAGATCATTAATGATACAGCGCATTTGTCAGTCAAATGTCCTGACCACAAACTCATAATGCCCATATCTGGTTCAAAGCTTTTTTGGATATCACATTCCCTAAACTTTCAATGTATGGTATCCTGATCTTACCTCAATTTTCAAGAAAGCAGGAAGGAACCCTGAAGGTGTCAAAAGATCATCTATCCTTGGAAGAGAACTTATTCTTAATGGTAACCTTAATCAATTGGACTGTAGTCTATACCCCATCCTAAGGGAACCAACTCCATACCACAAGACCGAGCGCCCCAAGGTGAACCACTTGTTGAATGAAAACCTTTATGTAACAGATCTTTCAGTTGTTTCTTTCAACTCCTTTAACTCTGATGGGGGCTATTTTGTATAGCTGAATAGAATATGGGATGAGTTATCTTGAGAAAGATCTATCCGACATCTTCTCCTCTCTTCGGAGGACTCTAGGAAAGATCATCTGGCAATACGTTTGGAAACGCTTTCATTACTGGAACTTCTGAATCGGAGTATCCAACATAAGTCATTAACGGACTACGTGTGGTAACCAATTATACAAAAATATACCAGACTTCATATTTCAGAAAATTATAGGTGCAATCTCCAACACAACGGATACAACAACTCGACGTACCATAGTCTGATATACAGCCCGCACTGTGGGTCCGTGGTTCACCATTGTAGACCCTCCCAAACATAGCGCAGAAATTAATCGTCTAAGTCTTGACCCACGGACATACATATGGTCTATGGATCAAGACCCCATTACCCAGTCTCTAACAGGAACCACGACTGACCAGTACAATCTGCACATGGACGTACAGATCGTAGGTGAAGGTTAACTGTTAGTTAAGGGGGGAATTTCTGATTGGGTCAACTTCAAAATGGTCATAACTGTTAGCACAAAATGAATTAGGTGTGTTATTTCCTATGATATGATAGATAATTGAATATCTTTCCAACGCCGCTAAGCTTGCTAAAATCCAACCTCAAAGTAAAAAGTTATAACCATTTTAGTGAAGGAATGTCAAGCAGTACTCAAAAATGGACCCAAACGACAGAACCGTCGATCGACGACGATATGTCAGTCCAATCTGTCGATTGAACGATAGAGTCTCAGTCCAATCCCTCGATTGGTCCGATAACAACTATTTTAAGGGTCTTTTGGTCTTTTACTAGTTTGTTTAATCCCTAAGATGCATCATTTACACCCTCAAGCATGAGATTTAGATAGTTATGCCTAGAAACATAACTAAAACTTCACCTCATCAATCATTAATCAAAGCTTAGACAATTTAGAAGCAAGAGGGAAAGAAAATAAGAATCAAGACCAATCAATAATGCACCAGTTCATCTTTCTGCCCGTTAGCTAAAAAAAAAAGAGAAAAAAGATTCTCCGTGGATTCAACCCAGTCATGTGGTAAATTTTAACTAGTGGGTTCCCTTTCACCCAGTAGGTTTCCTACTTTTCAGTCAGTTTCTTGATTCCCATATCATGACTAGACTTAGGGTTTCTTAAATGTTAGAATTATTGGGTTCTTAGCTATTCGAATGATTTGAATCAGACTACAACGTTAATATTCAAATTATCGCATGAATTCTAGGACCCTAGAAATGTATTTTTTTAGTTTTTGAATTAACATGGTAGATCAGATATTTTAGTTATTCAGTTATACATGCCTCAGTTATTAATGCATTATTATCAAATTGATTGTTGCATTCTAAGTTTGCATGTTCAGTTTGAGCTATCCAGTATTTACAGATATTCATCCTGATCAGTTAAACACTTAATTCATTTGGAGTAGCATAATAGTTACTTGGACTAGGGTTCAGCGTATCCAAATAGTCCAAGAACTGCTAGCCAAGTAGGTTGTAAGTTCCATTTGTGGGCATCAATATAGTAATCACGCAAGCATGCCTTTAAAACTCTGGCAGTATCTTTGTTTCCCTCTTGATGTGGCGTATATATCGTACTCCCTATTTTTAACTCTGTGGTTTTATTATTGTTTTTATAGCTCCTACAATTCAAATATATTCCATTGCTTTGACTATTTAGCAGTATATCTACTATTCAGTTTGAGCGTGTTATAAATTGGTCATTACATTCAATTATCTCAGCATTCAGTATATCGTGTTCAAATTATATCATTGTTTTATTGCTTGCTCAAATATGTATTATTTTAGCGATAATCTATCCTACATGGTCAGTACCTTTCAAGTATTGACGCATACGTGCGCTATTTCTTCTTGTGAAAGAGGTACAAGTTCTCAGCATCCAGGGCACGCTAAGATCGATTTTAGTGGTGATTCCTCATTCTCCGAGGACAACAATCATGAGTTTCTTTCCAGTATTTTTAGTAAATGGGTATTCCCTATCTTTTCATTTTAGTTATGATTTAGCTTACGCACCAGTTTATTTTCCCTAGTATGCTCATGATCATGCCACAGGGTTAGCTTGGGATCACTTGTGGTCCTAGGTCCTTTTTTCACGTTTCGGGGGTAGCTCGTGGAATGATAAGCTTTGTATCAGCGTACTAGGTTTAAGCATCCTAGGATATCTGAAAAGTCGCACTAAGTAGATTCATTTTTATGGGTGTGAAGTGCACCACACTTAATGAGAGAGAGGCTAAGAAGTATCTTAGAAAAACATAATTTTATTGTTACTCTAATCGTGTGTAAGGTATGATCTAATTCCATTCTAACTCGACGTTCTATGTTTCAGCTCATACCTCCTTGTAGAGCTAACTCCAGGAATGTCAATGCCTGAAATGCAAACTCAGCTCCTCCACTCCCAGATCAGGAAGTCTTCAATGTTGAATTCAGGAATTCCATTCAAATGTTAGCTCGGCGTATCACCAACCAGAACAATTAGCGAGTTCAAGCTCATGTGAATGCAAATGGTGGATCAACAACAGCTAGGGTCTGTAACTTTATTAAGATGAATTCGTCTGAGTTCTTAGGATTGCAGACTATTGAGGATCCCAAGAATTTCATGGATGAGATCAAGAAGATTTTTGATGTCATGCAGGTCACTAAGAATGATCGAGTTGAGTTTGACATCCATACCAGCCACAATAATGTTGCCCACATATCTGGTACCTTAAGTGAAAAGGAAAATAGTGGTGCAAATGCAACTCCTATACTTGGATTGCCTTTGTGAGACCTTTTTGGATCGGTTTTTCCAACATATTTGAGGAAAAAAGGGCCCAGGAATGCAAAGAACTTAATGCAGGGTACATCCCAGTGCCACGAGTATTGATTTAAGTTCACAAACTTCTGGTATGCGCTCACTGTTGCTGACTCCAAGGCTCAGATGATACTTTCTGTTAAATGTCAGATTCGTGAAAGCAGGTGCAAAAATGTTATGTGTACTGGGATAACATAATATCTCCAGCTGTATGACCCCCTCCTGAATCAATATGGTTAAGGGTGGATAACCTTAGCGAACAAGCTAAGGAGATACACGGCTAGGAGGGACCTATGAATACTCTAAGTAGAATGTCGAGTGTGGAAATGGCTCACAATTTAGCATAATTTCTTCAACCCAAACCCTGTGTCCAGCTAGTGTTCCATCCTCCAGATCAGTATGATCCAGACGTTAGTTACCATCCTAAGTCTCATGAATTTGTTTTAGGCACCAAGACTTATCCCAATTGCCCAAAGTATGGTAAGAACCATCCAGGCGAGTGCCTCACAGGAAAGGAAGGATTTTTTGGATGCGGTCAGTCTGGTCACAGGTTGAGGATTGTCCTTCTAGATAGGGTTAAAGAGATAGTAATGGTAGAGCTCACTCTACAACTTCCGCAGCAACAGAAAGTCGCCCGACTCAGGGTATCTCATCTGGTACAGGTGGCGTTCAACTCAAGAATAAGTTATATACTCTTCAAGCTTGCTAACTCATTTGATGTTTATGCATTGTTAGAATCTCGGTTGCTCTCTCCTTTGTAACTCTTTACTAGCATTTTCCAATACGATATGCTAGTCCTGAAACCTCGTCTAAACCTTTCTCAAGAAAGATAAACGGGTATCAGAATTGCCTTGCCCTGTCACAGGTCTCTTACAAAGTCACCTCAAAGATCTTTTCGGAGTTAGAAATGGTATACTTTTTGATGAAAATAATTTTAGCAGGATTCGGTTACATTCCTGTTATGCCTCAGACGATTGTAGAACTAGGATTGTTTGTTTTCAGTTTCCAAATTAACCAATATTTGAGTGGAAGGGTAGTAGCTTACCGCCTATAAGTCTATCCATTTATTACCTTAAGGACAAAAAGATAATCTCTAAGGTAATCTATATTATCTAGTTTGGGTCAAGGGTTCTAACTCTAAATCCCCAACTCTTGATTCAGTTCCAGTAGTAAGTGAGTTTCCAGAAATATTTCTAGAAGATCTTTCCGGATTCCCTCCTGAAAGGGAAATCAATTTTTGAATTGATCTTCTTCTAGATTCTCAACCTTCTAGATAAGGGTTCATCACACTTAGTATTTCACCATGGGATGCACCAGTGTTGTTTATAAATCAGAATGATGGTTCTCTCAAAATGTGCATTGACTATAGACAATTGAATAAGGTCATTAGCAAGAATAAGTATTCCATCCCCAGGATTGATGACTTGTTTGACCAACTTCAGGGTGTTAGTCTTTTCTCAAATTATACCAATCTGACCTCAGATTTGGTATCATCAGCTCAGAGTAAGAGATGTACATTCAAAAACGCCTTTTCAACTCGGGTATGTCTATGAATTTGTAGTTTATGTCATTTGGGAAGTAACAAATGCTCCTGTATCTTTTGCACATTGGTGATTTTGAATGAGTGAATAGAGTGGTTCAAAATATGTCTTGACTTGTTCGTTATGTCTTTATTGATGATATCCTCGATCTACTCTAAGTAATGAGGAAGAACATTGAGTCATTTGAGGTTGTGTTTTGTAGACTAGACTCTTCAAATATCGCCCTCATTCCTAAGGTTTCAGTAAATTTGATTTGCTTTCTGTTGTAATCCGATTCTTCCTTCTTATCCTTGGTCACATTGTATCTAGCGAGGGGATATGAGTGGATTCGCAGAAGATAGAAGCAGTAAAACAAAGACCCAGACCTATCTCTGCTATAGATATCAGAACTTTCTTAGTTCTAGCGGGTTATTATAGAAGGTTTGTGAAAGGATTTTCATCCATCACCTCACCATTGACTAGGTTAACTCAAAATATTGTCAAGTTTCAATAGTCAGATGATTGAGAGAAAAACTTTGCAAATTAAAAATTATATTGCTACTACACCTCTGTTCTTGAATCTACAAAGGGTTTAGAATGATTATGTATCTATTTGGGATTAGATCAAGAGTTGTCCTTAGTTTATATTTGTTGATACAACAAGGTAAAGTTATAGCTTATGCTTCTTGACAACTTAAGGTACATGAGAAGAACCATCCCACTCATGACCTCGATTTTGCAGCAGTGCTTTTTGCACTCAAGGTCTGGAGACACTACTTGTATGGTGTTCACGTAGATGTTCTCTTTGACCATAAGAGCCTTTAATATGTGTTCACCCAGAAGAGTTAAATCTTCTCCAGAGGAGATGGCTTGCGCTCCTTAAGGATTTTGATATGAGTGTGCATTACCATCTTGGTAAGGCAAATGCAGTGGCATATTCTCTTAGAAGATTATCTATGGGTAGTGTAGCCCATGTTGAGGAACAAAGGAAGGAACTAGTGAAGGATGTTCACAGACTTGCTCACTTGGGAGTTCGCCTTATGAGCATATCAGAGAGTGGTGTAACAATTCAGAATGGGGAAGAATCTTCTTTGGTAGTGCAGGTTAAGGAAAAGCAAAAGACTGATCCAATCTTGCTTGAACTTAAGGATACAATCCACACTCAGAGAGTGAAGGTTTTCTCCCAAAGGATAGATGGTATACTTCGCTACCAAGGTAGATTGTATGTTCCTAATGTGGGTGAGTTGAGACAACATATTCTTGTAGAAGCTCATAATTCTAGATATTTTATACATCCAGGTGCCAATAAGATGTACCGTGCTCTTCGAGAAGTCTATTGGTGGAATGACGTGAAGAAGGATATAGAAGATTTTATGAGTAAGTGCCCCAATTGCCAGCAAGTCAAGGTAGAACATCAGAAACTAGGGGGTATGATTCAAGAGATCGATATTATTACTTAGAAGTGAGAAGTGATCAATAAGTATTTCATCATAGGGTTACGTCGTACTCACAAACAACATGACTACATATGGGTGATAGTTGATAGGATGACTAAGTCTTCTTGCTTTTGATGGTCAAGACTACAAATTCGGCAGAGGACTATGCCAAGCTTTACATTATTCAAATTATGAGGTTGCATGGGTTCCTTTGTCTATCCTATCTATGTAGGTCCTTATTTACCTACCTCTTTCTTTTTTGAAGTCATTTCCGAACGGTCTTGTACTCAAGCTAACCTTAGCACAACATTCATAATGTAGACGAATGGACAGGCAGATCATACATTCAGAACTTATAGATATGTTGAGAGCTGTGTGATAAATTTCAAGGATCTTGGATGAGCACCTTCCTCTTATTTAGTTCGCCTACACAATAGCGATCATTCCAACTGTCAGAGGGCCCCTTATGATTCCACTATAATATGGCGTAAATGAAGATTAATTGTTTGTTGGATTTGAAGTAGGATGAACAAGCTTTGATAGGACCAAGATTCAAGTCTCTTTAGCTATGGAAAAAGTGCAACTCATTAGATATAGACTTTAAGGCAGCCCAGACTTGTGTCAGAAATTCTTATGTAGATTTAAGAAAAGGGAACTAGAGTTCAAGTTTGATGATGGGTTGTATCTAATGTTTCACTTTTATGAAGGGGGTTTGATGAGATTTATCAAGAAAGGGAAGCTCATTGTAGATATTAGGCCCCTTACAATATCTGAAAAGTGTTGGCAAGTGGCATTAGTTAATTTGCCAGCAAATTAGCATCAGTGCCTCCAACGTTCACACACACTGCAGTGTCTGGGTGACATCCAGCATTCATTAGTGCCATTATAATAGTTTTGCCTGTAAGTAACCATTTCTTTAAGGATTACCAGTTAATATTCTTGACTTGTCCAGGTTAGAATTTGGAGAAACAAGAATTCCGCTTCAGTCAAGGTTAATATGGAGGAGTCAGTCATATGATGGAGCAACTTGTGAACAGAAGCATCCATGACAAGCCAGTATCCTCACCTCTTTCTTTCCATGCCACTCCAACTTGAGGTAATAGTTCCTCTTTCAGTTTTCATTCATTCCTCGTGAATTCATCCTTAGAATCAATTCCTTCGTTTATACTTGGCATTTTCCCAGCATAATTGCATGTTCTGGAACTGCATTCAGTCAGAATTCCGTTCTCAAGTATTATTTTTAGGATTGCAATCCGTCTTCCTCCTCATTTCAACAATCTAGTCTTCATTCGAGGATGAAAGTTCCCAAAGGGAGATAAGTACACCTCATATCAAAAAATAAACCAACTTCAGTTTTCAGAAATTGTAGGTGTAATCTACAATCACATCTAATCCATGGAACCGCTTATTCTGATCTATTGACCGTTACTGTGGTCCGTTGTTCACCACTGTAACCCCTTCCCAACGGCAATCAAAGAAAAAGAATGGCTAAAAGTCTCGATCCTAGGACATACCTAACGTCCCGTTATGTCAGAACACGGTTAGTTATCTGTGTCAGCAGTGGATCAAAGACCCCATTACCCAGCCTCTTACAGGAACCATGAGTACCAGCATTGATCCGCTAGGATGACCTACTGACCGTACGTGACGTTAAGTTTTTCGTAAGGAGAATTGCTAATATGGGTCAACTTTAACAAGTTCGTAACATCTTAGAACAAAATTAATTAGGTGCATATGACCTATGATACGATAGATAAGTGAATCCCCTCTTCCATCCAACGCCCCGGCTGAGTTTTGCCTACACATCTAACCTCAGATAAATAAGTTATACCCATTTTAGTAAAGGCCTTAATCAGACTCAAAACGATGGACCACGATTGGAACGACTTGCAACCTCAGTCTAATCCTTTGATTACATCTGACACAATTTATTTTTAGGGGTATTTTGTTCGTGTTACTATTTTATTTAACCCCTAAGATGCATTGTTTAAACCCTAATCATGGATTTTCACTCATTTCAGCCTAGAAACATAAGTGAAAACCTAACCAAAAGTGTCACATGATTAAATATCACTTCAAATTAGAAGTAGGAGGAGTGGAGAAAAAAAAAGGTTTAATAACCCTAGTTTCAGAACACCAGTCAAGGTTCCACATGTTTCCATCAACAGCCTAAGTTCCACCCCCGTAAATCTAAGTATTTCTCCATAGCCTTGCATCACTAGGGCTGGAATTTCCTATGGGTTCTTTTCACCCATTAAAAAGGTACCTAAGTTTTTTTCAGTTATTTTTTCTTGATTCCCATATCAAATGACTAGCTCGAGTTTCTAAATGTTATAATTATTGGGTTCTTAGCTGATTGGAATCTATTTGAATCAGATTTATAAGGTTTAATATTCATTTTATCGGCATGAATTTCAGAACCTAGCAATGTATTTTTCATTCTTAAATTACACATCTAGTTCAGATATTTCAGTTATTCCGTTATCCATGCCTCATTATTATGCTTCTTATCATAATCATCGTTATTTGTTTCATTCTAAGTCTGCATGTTTCGTTTTGAGTTGTCTAGTATTACAGAAACTCCGTGCATAATCATTAACTACTAATCATTTGGAGTGAATAATACCTGAGTTTGTACTAGGTTCAACATCCCACGATAGTCCTAAAACTTATCCAAGTAGGGTGTTAAGTCCCTCTTATGGGCATCAGCTAGTGATCACGCCAGTATGCATTTATAGTCGGACAAAGTATATGGTGGTCCTCTCGATGGGAGCGTGTTACATCAGACTCCACATTTAGCTCATGTGGTTTTATATCGATTAGTAGTAGCTTCCCGCACTCAAAACAGATTCCTTGCATTGACCATTTTCCAGTATATCCATTATTCCATTTCATCATTGTATAAAATAGTCACTTGTATTCTTATCTCAGCATTCATTATCATGTTAAAATTATAAACATTGCTTTATTGGTTTGTAGTTATGTTATTACTTACTTTTGGGGTGTACTCCTATCCGACATCTTAGGACCTTTCAATACAGACGCATATGTGCGCTACTCGTCTCGTGATGTAGGTTCAAGTTCTCAGCGCTAGATCACGCTTAATCAACTCCGATCTTCAGTTCAGCAATCATTTGTTAGTCCCTCATTCCCCAGTGCAATAGTCAGTACTGGTTTCAGTGTTTTTAGTCCTTTAGTTTTTAGTGTGCAGACTTAGCCTTGGGGCATTTCTTAGCATTTCGAGCTAGTTAGAGGCTATTTTCAACATAGTTAGTTTCTCGTAGTGTTAGTTTTATATCTGCTCGATATTAAGACTCATCAATTTCATATTATCTCCAGTTATAGGATATGGGTGTTCCCCATCTTCTTTCATTTAATTATGGTTTAGGCTTCCGCACTAATTATTTTATTCTCTAGTATCTCATGATCATAGCCAGCATGGTTTTATCTTGGATAACTTGTTATCATATTTTCCTGTGGTTCGTGTCTCGAATATCTCTCGGTGCATGGAAAACTTGATATCAGAGCACTAGGTTTTAAGCATCCTAGGATTTCCCTAAAAAGCCGACTAAGTATATACTTTTCATGGGTCTAAAGCTTGTTCTGTCGCAGAATCTAACTAAACTTCAATTTGAACTCTCTCATAGTAAAACTATGTTTTACCTGTATATCTCTATGTAAGTGCACAAACTTCATTGGAGAAAACCTTGCTTTGTTTATAGAACAAAGAGTTTATTCCTACTTCAAATCTACTTCACCAAACTTATACTGATTCCTTTACCTCGTGGGACTTTGAATACTTCCAGCGGTTCCTTTTCCTCATGGGACTGGACTCGAGTAATGTATCATTACCACCGCCTCATCATTATTATTTCTGTCTATGCCCAGTCCATATTGTCGGTCTTTCTATGGGTCATATTTTGTGGACCTTTTTGCATACGGTACTTTTCAAAACCTATATCTGTCTAAAGAATCCCCTCGAAGACATGAAACCAATGAATCTGTTGTGTGGCATTTTAACCTACTTTAAGTGGTACGGCAAACAATATAATCGAATCCACATGTTTTAAGACTAGGAAATATTCAACCTAACAACCATCACCCTTCTCATCTATAAGAATTTCAATAAATCGATAAAGTAATTAATACTCAGGGTTGCCACGAAATAACCAATACTATCAAGGGTAAACAATTTGTAACAAAATCCCAGTAAGGTAAGGTATGAATATTTTCAGAAAGTCCTAGTGTCCTCTAAATTATAGAGTTTGTAGATTTTCACTAATAACTTCCTGATCTAAGCAAGGTCAACCTTACAACACCATTTCCTTCCTCCAAAATCATAAGTTCAGACCATAAGAGATATGAACAACTAATTGATTGGCGTCAAATGAGACGCCCTTTAGTCAAAAAGCTTGCCTTTCTTACCATCCACGATGCCCAAAGCCTTTAAGTGGTGCATTAATCTCCCCCCTGGGAGTCCCATGCACTTGCAACCTAGTTCACCTAAAACCCAAAACATCCTTAGTATCTATACTTCCATGCCTTAACTATAAGGAGCGCCCAAAGTGATACCAAAATCATTCCCAACAAAACTCGTACCCCAAAACTAGGGTGTTAGCAAACGAACTCAAACCACAAACCGAGTCAAAATAAAAAAAACCCTACGAGTTTTGTCCTAAACACAAATATCATACATATGGCACAAGATAAGAACAGGAAAATTGATGGAACCCTAGAAACAAGCATCTCCATAAGTGTTAGATCTATGATATTGACTTCAGTGTGTTTTTGGTGTTACAATAAGATAATCTTATGAACAATATCAACAGTAGGTTATTGTAGTATTGATAGGTTCTGGGGGTGAGCAATATGTGGTTGGTGGATTTCCCATGGTAATAGGAGTGTGTTATTTAGTTAGTAGAGGAGGGATTGAGATCGTGAGTTGGGTCTTGTGTATTTATGTGTAGTGGAGCAGATTGGTTGGTTAGACTAGAGTCCAATAATGAAAAGAGCTATCACTGTGATAGACGTTGTAAGTAGGATTCCCTAATGATTTGATAGTTTTTAGTTTTTGAAAATTATGGTACATCATTGGAGTGATAATGGTTATATGTTTTTAATTGGACATATACGTTGAAGAAACAAATTATTGCTTATAGTTTTTGAATCTATAAATTTTTGAATCAAGATTTGAATATATACTTGTATTTAGGACATAGTCCGCCCCATCTTTCATTTTTATGTAGTTCTTTCTTTCTTCTGAAAAAAATTACTACTTTTTATAGTTTCTCGACATGTTTGGAATTACAATGTAGGGATTAATAAAAATTAATCTGATCTTTTGTGCCCTTCTGCCTAGTATTTTTTAGTAGTTATGAGGTTGCTAGGCAAGTTTAATCATCCCTATTTTTCAAAATTGTCCTTCAAAGTGTTCTCTTGCTAATGGTGCGTTGCGAAGATATCAATGCTTTGTTTTTCCAATAGTGGCACAAAATTTATGGTGATCAACCTTTTTCTCACAATCGTCCATTAAAAAGTGATGTCAATGTCAATTATTTTCTCCTTTATGTTGAAGTTTGGTTTTTTTGTCTATGTTTTATTGCACTATATTTGGGTCAAGACAAATTGAATCACACCAGTTTTCAACCCAAAGTCTCTGAGTTGTTTATCCTAGAAGTTGGGAGCAACATAATGCACAACAATTATTTTCAAAATTATATATAACTAAGAAGTTTGGTTTTTTTTGTTGCCCAAGAATAATACATGACCTTAAGAGTTATCCATACATGAAGTATTCTCATGTCCACGAAGTTTCCTTCATAGTTTTTGCATAACATATTCTACAGTTTAAAATTGGGCTTCCTTTGGGGTCTAGAGTCTCAGTTTGTGTTTCCTTAGGTAGCGTAGAATCCTTTTAACAGAACAACTTGTAAATGAGGTTCCTTAGGATTAGCTTGAATCGCACAGGACCCACACTAACAACAATGTCCTGGACGTCTACTATAAGATACATAAGTGACAGAATCATTTCTCTATCAAGATTTCAATCTACTATTGAACCTATTTCCCCTCAAGATCTAATTTGGTAGTTGTGAAAATTGGATTATTGATTGTTTTTGCATTTTTCCCCATTATGTCCTGTTTCATTTAAATCCTGAATAGTTTTACGTCTCCTATAATGCTCTTTTCCAACTCATTCATCAATAGAAAACGCAAATTAATATGTGAGTGTTTTTCTATTTTGTTTTTTTTCTCCCTAGATTATGTCGTCCACATACACATTTAGATTACAATCTCTTGCCTTTACGCTTGAAGAAAAAACGTGTTGTGAGTTTTTTGCCTCTGTTCGTGCCCATGACTTAGATAACCACTTTATAAATCTGTCTTACCATGCCTTAGTGCTGGGTTTTACCCTAAAGACTTTGTCCAGCCTATGACCTGTTCAGGATCGCATTAATTTAATATATGTGGTTATTTTAACAAAAACCCTCCTTGGTTCCTTTCTTAAGAAATCCATTTTTGTGTTTAAGAATGCAGTTTTCACATCCATTTGATAGAATGTGAATTCCACTGATAAAAATACTATAAGTAGTCTTATGCCTCTTAATCTGCAACTGACAACTTTTATCAGGTCATTCCCTCTTCTCGATTGTAACCTTGGACCACCAATCTTTCTTTGTTTCTTGTTATGGTACCATGTTCTACCAACTTCTTTCTGAACAGCCACTTAGTTCCAATAATGGTTCTTTTTGTGGGGGTCCTTGGCACTAGGTGCTAGGACTTTATTTTTTTTCAACTGATAATTCCGCCTCCACAATATACACCAGCCTACTCATGAAAGTCTCACTAATTTTCTTTGGTTCCATTAAATAACGGAATGCCATTGGAAGGCCACAGTGTT
This sequence comes from Solanum habrochaites, assembly GCA_027704765.1. Classification (NCBI taxonomy): domain Eukaryota; kingdom Viridiplantae; phylum Streptophyta; class Magnoliopsida; order Solanales; family Solanaceae; genus Solanum; species Solanum habrochaites. The sequence goes on from JAKWJA010000185.1 coordinate 24,100, forward strand.
TTTTAGGTTTGAATATGTTGGTTTATTTCAGATTGACCATTAGTGGGTCAGTTATGCTTTTAGATTGTGACCCTTGGTACTTGTAGTCTTTGATTTATTCTCAGGTTTTCTTCTTCGTTTTCTTCATTTTCTCCACAAGACAGAATAGTGTGACAATCAGTGGCAGCAGTGACGAAACCGGTTCGTTTACTTTTCTTGTTCATTTTCGGCATATAATATTAATGGCTCATATTGAAGACTTTCGTTTGCTATAACATTTGCTTTAACAAATACTGCATGTACTCTCTTTTTAACACACATTAATATTTTATTTCGTACCTTATAAGTTTTTCTATATGAAGAATATCCTAGAAGAATTCCATCATCATTTCTAGCATCAAACGTTCCTAATATATTCTTTCCATTATTGTGAATGAACAATTTACACTGAAGGTTCTTAGGTGAGATATGTTATGTTTTTGCATTTTAGTAATTCATAGGGAGTTTTAATTACTAGGGTCTAGACATTCACCTGATTTATAGTAAAATCATGCATAACTCAGGCTTGCGCCAGAAATTAAATTAGTTATGATTGCTAGCCAATCATCGTAAGTTCTATCCATTGCTGAAGGGTTTCTATTAACGACTGTTTCGTCCTTTTGAGCAGCAGATTGTTATTTCAGGAAAAACTGGCTAGTCGACCGTCCCACTACGAACCGCCATGGGCACGACGGCCTTCGTGGGGGTCTTCGCTCCAAAACACTTAAATTCTGAAATTATGTACTGAAAAAATCGACTCTCCTGACGTCCCGGACGGAATGGCAGGACGGCCTTACACAGCGTGACTGTCCATCACAGATCCTTCAGTAAATTTTAGTCTGCTGAACGCTGTGACACTCAGCAGGACGCCGTCGCAGGCACGACGGTCCCCGTCAACAAGGCGGCGTAGCCCATGCTGGTTCGGCTTTCTGTAAATGTTTTAAGTGGGCGTTTATTTTGACTATTCCTGCTTATAATTATAAGATTAGTGGGTTAATATTAATAATTTAATACTTGGGGGTTAAAGGAACAACCTTGGAATAAATAGTGGGTTTAATTTTACAA